>OY755213.1:5047841-5122925 GCA_963576765.1 Draba incana | reverse complement strand
AGCACAAAACATCTAAATAGTTTAATATGGTATGATACGTATAACTAGGATTCAATATCATACTAAAGTATATATTTTGTAAGATTTCAACATCATATTTAAGTGTATTGTGACTTAGCAAGTCCAAATAATTGACTCGTTGAAACAAAATTTCCGGACTCAAAAACTGACGAAATATTAGGGTAAAATAATTAAATGGTACTTTTAGAAATAAGCCTCACAAATTTTTTTATTTTTTTTTAGTAGTCTCCAAATGGACTGACAAATATTTACATACCCGACTGGCTTGCAGATTCCGCCATTTCCGAGACGACGAGAACAAATGCAAAGAGACCTAAGAGAAGCAAAACCTTGGAAGCCATTTTCTTCAACTGTTTTGTAAATAACTTTGTTTATCGAAGAACAAGTGATGAGTAAAATGTTACACTGCATGCTTTCTATTTATAGATCGAGTAAACGAGGGTGGGAAAGAGAGTCAAATAAACTAATCCTAGTTTGTATAATTAAAAAAAAAAGGTTAAAATGTTAAGGAGATAAGTATCAAAGGATGTATACGGCGACTCAACCCGTATGGTTGGTTGTTGGATTTACTTTGAATAAATCTGAAACTCCATAAATGATAACTCCACTGGTGTTTTAAATATTTCTTAAACACAGCGCGATCACACACGTATAAATATATAGAATTCCATTATTGGCTGACTATAATTATTAATATTATCACTTTTTATTATTCATTATTTTTTGGATTCAAATGTCGTCCACTATTTGTACTTTTTTTTTTTGTAAAAAATCTCAGTCGACAGATTTTGAACCGCCAAATAAAGACAAATATGTATGCAGTGAAAGTAGAGCGTAGAGGAGTGTACGTGGTAACTACCAAGAACTAGCTCTAAAGGAACCCAAAAATGCTTGGCGTTTAGCTATATTCTTCGTAAATAAGAGTATTCTAATGGACGGAGAAAACAAAACAAAAAAATATTCTAATTGGAAAATTGCTTGGTTTTCTAAAACGAACATGTTGTTGAGATGCTAGTTGAGATGAATACTATTAGAGTTCACCAAAACATCAAACATGTGATTGCAAACGTGTATGTGCATTTCGATATATAATCGATTTATACCGATTAGATAGTGATATTTCCATATTTTTCTGCTTTTTATAAAATTTCGGCTGTATCCATTTATGTATAGTTTTATGATTTTATCTTAGCATTGCTTAGTTTTCACATTTTATAATCCTAAAGTATGTATGTGTTTTTTCGCTCTATTAAAATCATTTTCTAGGCCCTTGGATCATGCTATGGACAAAGGACGTCACGAAGATCAAGATGTGAACGAAGAGGAAGGATAACGTCAAAAAAAGGACAGAGAAAACAGACCAGCCTCTAGGACATGGGGAGATTGTTAATCACATTTATTGGAGGAAACGTGGAATCTCGGGAAAATGTTCATTGGTATTTAATACTAATGGTGAGGTGGGTCGTGGCTATGGTTTAAATATTGACACTCAGATCTACTGAAAGCCAGACCTTGCAAGTCTTTGAATCTGACTTGTGAATTGATATTTACTTTCTTAATTTTTTGATCCTAAATTCAAAAGCAATTACTATGGTTGATGCTGACACTAGTAAAAACAATGTTCTAAAATGAGAACCTACACGAATCATACGTAAAACCATGTGCCAGGTAAACAAAATTGAGGCAAGTATTCAGGGCTATCAAATTTATACGAATTAGAAAATCATCATTATAGGTTTTTATGTCAATGGTCAAAACTAAAATGCTTTTTACTTAGGCACGATATCTATATTTCAAAAATTCCAATATATATTAGGAACATTTATGCAGAATAACTTTAAAAAAAAAAACAAATTAGCTAGAATAACTCTATATGCTCACAGTTCAAATAATACTTGGAATTTATTTTCTCATAATATCAAAAATGTTCCTTTTACATCATCGACATTGACGGTGTTAACCCATTAACAATTGTTTATAAACGGTATGAAGTTTTTATTAGCACATGTTCGTAATGGTAAGAAAACTCGGTTTCGGCTCATTTCTTTTTCTCAAAATCAATTTAGGATTTAAGAGCATCCCTACGAAGTACGAACGAGATCTCTCATCAAGTTTCTTAACATTAAAATAATTTTTTAAGAAAAGAGAAAAGAGAAGGGCAATCGTTTCTCTGGCAAGAAACTCTGTTAAGAAACTCTTTTGTCAAATGTTTTTTTATTATTGGTTTAACTTTTCTTAATAAGTTATTTAATTTAGATATATCAAAATATTAATATAATATTTATATGAAATTTTTGTGAGATCTTTACCATTGCAGATGCTCTAAGAATCTCAAAACTCCAAATTGCAATTTTCTTACTCTCCTTTGTTGAACATCGATACAAAGTAGAAATCTCTTGAAGATGTATCAATTCCGAAGCACCATCTAAGTCACTCAAGAAGTACCTCAGGATGTCACTGTGAAGTGACTGACGTGGAACAAGTAGATGAGCTGGACGAGTGAAGATAGGAGCTAAACTGGACGATCTTGAAGGATCTAGAAGTCTTAAGAATAAGCTTGTAGGCGATCCGCAACTGGAAGATTTGATCTAATCACTTGGAGAAAATCAAGGGATTAGATATCTTTGTAACAAGAGATTTAATGTTATCTCTTATTGGGTAGTTTGTTAGGATAAGTGGTGCAGTCTATCAGTATAAATAGATGCACTCACGCTTTGTAAAAGCTGCGCATTCTGGGATTATCATTTCTTAGCTATAGATTTTAAGAGAGAAAAAAAAAGAGCTAAGGGTTGGAGAGTGGTTCATTGGATTGTGTATAGATCCAATGGACGTTTGAGGTTAGATATTTCGGTGAACAAGCCAATGTGTGTCTTGGTCTTGTGATTACCATTTAGAAAAAACTTGTAAGTGCTTCTAAGAGAAATTTCTAATAAAATTCTTTGTAGAGAATTCCCTGTGCCAAGTTCTGAGTTAGTGGTTGAGTTAAGTAGTTCCTGTTTTCTTTATCTCTCTCTCTGAAGATGGAATAGAGTCAAAGTTTAGGGTTTTGAGTGAAGAATGAAGAAATGTTGTTAGAGATTTTTCCCTCGAATTCCAAATCGAGTTTTCTAAAAAACGTAAAACTGGGTTTTACTATGACTATTAAGACATACAATTAACAAATTCACATTGTTGATTAGTTTATGTTAATCAGATTACGTCGTCAATGTCGAAGATGTACGATTAGCGAATATTGAAAGTACAAGTATATAACAGAAAATGTCAAATAATTAATGTATTGTTTGGGTACCCGAAATAGTTTGTGTTTTGTTCCAGGAAATTAGATTAAATTCAGGTACTTTTCATGAATTTTTCCTTTGTTTGTTATGTGTGTGCACAACGCAAATTATTCTTCTAGTTTATTACTTAAATATTTTTCTTTTATGAAACTACCATAACTCATGACAAGGTAAACGATGAATACATTTGAAATGAATTCCATATGGCGAATCGCTACAATCACAACGAGGAAAGTTCTCTATATGTCCTTTAGTAAGGTTGTCTATGCACGTCTTGTTTCCATCAGAGCCGCATTTTCCAGCGAACACTTCTTCAATATAACATTGCACCGCTTTCACCAATATAATTTAATTCATCACACAAAAAAAATATTAAACTATAGATCAAACGTTTTAGATAAACGATTGGTGATGCAACACGATCACCAATTACAATCAATGTATTTCTAATACGCAAGTAACAAATCCAGTAGAAAATATATTTTTTTTACCGTTGATATGGCTCATAACGAGGAACATGAACATACAAGAAACCGCAGAAAACCTGGCAAATCTCATTTTCCAAATAATTGTGAAAGGATTGGCTTTGTGACTTAGATAAACCTGTTTTTATGATGAAAAAAAAAAAATGCATAAATTTGTGTTGTTAGTAGGTATATATAAATTATACTAAATTTTTTTTTTGGTCAATAGAAATTATACTAATTACACTACAAGAAAACATGTGGTTTTGCGACGGAAATAAATCCTCGCAAATTTGCGTCCTAGTTGCGACATTTTTGCGACTAACAGTCTTAATAACTCGCAAAACCGTCGCAAATTTACGTAGGAACTTGGCGACGCAAAATCGTCGCAAATTTGCGACGAGTTTGTGTCAATGTATATTTTGCGACGGTTTTGCGTCAATTTGTACATATAGACACAAAACCGTCGCAACAAGTGCGTCGAATTTGCGACAATTTAAGAGTTGCGGGGGCTTTGCGACGAAAGTAGGTTGAACATGTTTTAATTGATTCTTACTTATTTATGAGTGCAATATTTTAGCCGCAAATCAGTCGCAAAAGTGTTGGAAAATCGTCGCAAATTAGTCGCAAACTGAAATGAAATTCTATAAAAACCACGAATGTATGATCATAAACGAACACAACATAGAAAACAGAAAAAAAAATTCTTAATCATCAATTAGTATGTCTTATCATGAAATATACACGATTCGAGGATGGATGTACAATCGCCGTGATCCAGAAACCGGCGAAGTGACAAGAGAATTTAGAGAAGGGCTTGACCAGTTTTGGAACCAGGCGGTAAACAACCAAAGGGCACATGCTGGAATCACCTATACCGGTAACGTACAGATTTTTTGTCCTTGCGTGAAATGCAAAAACTTGACAGCACATGATACTCAAACTGTTTGGAAACATTTATTTACAAAGGGGTTTTTACCTAACTACTATGTTTGGTTTTCGCATGGGGAGGATTTTGTTGTCAATGTTCCGGGTAGTTCAAGTACGAGTTATCGTGGGAATATAGAAGGTGGTAGTAATTATGGGGATAATAATTATCAGTATGGTCATGATAATTTTAATGAGTCTTCGTATGGAAATACTGATGGGAATAGGTTTAATGACATGGTTAATGATGCATTTCAAGAAACTACTGTTGCGTTTAGTGATAATACTTTTGAAGAACCAAACCCGAGTGCTAAATTTTTTTATGATATGTTAGATGCTGCTAACGAACCTATCTACGAAGGATGTAGAGAAGGGCTATCAAAATTGTCCCTAGCATCTAGGATGATGACAATTAAAAGCGAAGAAAACCTTAGTGAAAATTGCATGGATAAATGGGGTGAATTGTTTAAAGAGTATTTACCTGAGGGTAATAACTCTGCAGAGAGTTACTATGAGATATAAAGATTGGTAGCAAGTCTTGGATTACCGTCTGAGATGATTGATGTCTGCATTGATAATTGTATGATTTTTTGGAAAGATGATGGCCAGCTGCAGGAATGTCGTTTTTGCTCTCATCCAAGATATAAGAAGACTAGTGGTCGAACGAAAGTCTCATTCAAGCGTATGTGGTATCTTCCAATAACAGATAAGCTGTAGCGATTATATCAATCAGAGCAGACAGCAGGGGCAATGAGTTGGCATGCAGAACATGAATATGAGGAAGGGGTCGTCGCCCATCCATCAGATGCAAAGGCATGGAAACACTTTCACACGGTACATCCGGACTTTGCTGTAGAACATAGAAATGTGTATTTAGGTCGTTGCATTGATGGGTTTAGTCCTTTTGGTATGTCTGGTCGGCAGTATTCGTTGTGGCCAGTCATAGTGACGCCATATAATCTCCCGCTGGAAATGTGTATGCATAGAGAATTTTTATTTCTCAGCATTTTGGTTCCAGGGCCTAAGCATCCAAAAAGATCACTTCATGTATTCCTACAGCCTCTTATACATGAACTAAAGCAGTTGTGGCATGTTGGTGTACGCACGTTTGATTCGTCGAGCCGTCAAAACTTCAACATGAAGGCTGTCCTTATGTGGACGATAAGCGACTTTCCGGCGTATGGCATGCTATCTGGATGGACAACGCATGGAAAGTTATCATGTCCTTATTGTTTAGATAAGACCGAATCATTTCAATTGTCAGCTGGAGGGAAAGCTTGTTGGTTTGACTGCCATCGTCGTTTTCTTCCATGGAGTCATCCTTATAGAAAGAGTAGGACGTTGTTCCGAAAAAGAGTTGTTAAAACTTCCCCCTTGGTTTACCTTTCAGGTGAGGATGGATGGATATGGTGCAGAAGAAACTGTAAAAGTTGGGGGTAATTGGCAGAGTAATCCAGCAAATATGCTTGTTGTGTATGGGGTGTACCATAATTGGCATAAGAAAGTATATTTTGGGAGTTGCCGTACTTGAAGGATCAAATCTTGAGGCACAACTTGGATGTCATGCATGTGGAGAAAAATTTCTTCGAGAATATTATACACACATTGTTGAATGTTGCAGGTAAAACAAAAGAAAATCGAAAATCTCGTCTCGATCTCGCGGCTTTATGCATAAGGCCAGAGTTACATTTAACAGGGGATGGTAGGGCACCGATTCCCAGTTTCCGACTATCACCTGCTGCAAAGAATGCTTTGATAAACTGGGTTAAGGACTGGGTGAAGTTCCCAAATGGATACGTGTCCACTTTTTTAAGGTGTGTTGAACAAGGGGGAAAATTTTCTCTGATGGTCGAATGTGTGGAAAAGTGAAAGAAACAATGTGGTGTGATTTCAAGCATATGCAAGCTGCCCATACGTATATATTTCTAAATTGTAACTACTTTCAACCATATGAGAGGTATATATATATATACAACTAATTAATGGGTGTACGTACATGTAGAATATTAGAAGGACAAATACGAGAAGCTTTTCCTGATCTAAATGATGCAGAAATCCAATCTTTCCTAGAACGTGATTTTGCTGGCTGGATGCGCGAGAAGGTAAGAAACATGCATGATTTATATTAATATATGTATATATACATGTATATTTATATATACTAATTAATTAATTCATTTTGAGAATAGGTGGCGAAGAGATCTCGACACAGTTGGCCTTTATGGGTTCATGAGTTTGTTTTGGGGCCTATTGCAAGCATAAAAACGAGTAAAATGTATTGTACTCGCGGCTTTATTTTTCACACATTTGAACATGGCCAAAATAAAACCACTGCAAATTATGGTATTCATGTCCCTGGCGATACAAACTTTTATGGTATTTTGAAAGAAATCATTGAGATTGAGTATGCTGGTGTGTTGAACTTGAAAAGTGTATTATTTCGTTGTGATTGGTTTGATCCATCCTTTGGTGTCGGGGTTACAACCAGCAAATTTGGAGTTGTTGACGTAAAAGGAAATAGGAGCTACACCGACAAGTTTGAGCCATTTGTTTTAGTATCCCAATCAGAGCAAGTAGTCTTCATTCCTTATCCACGCACTCGTGCACGACGGGATCAAGATTGACTATCTGTGATAAAAGTTAACCCAAGGGGTCGAATTGTCGGTGGGTTAGCAGCTGATGCTGATGATCAACCCCCAGTGCAACCTGCCAGAACCGAAGAAGTTTCAATCCCAATGGAGGTAAACACTGATTTGACAAGAATTGACCCGCTCCACAGTGGTCTTGATGTTATATTCGAGGATTCGGATGGAAACGAAGATGAATTTGATGAAGATGACGATGAAGAAGATCATGAGGAGGAAGATGAGGAGGAAAATGAAGGGGGAGTAGGAACTTATATTTATGATAATGAAGAAGAAGATTAATAAATGTAATTGCGATGTAATTTTTTTTTAATTAAAATATTGATATTTGCGACGGTTTTGCGAGATAACCGTCGCAAAACAGTAGCAACTTTTGCGACGGTTTTGCGAGGATTCCCTCGCAAAATCGTCGCAAACCCTTAACCCTCAATATACAACACAATACAAGAAAATTTGTATTGTTATATACTCACTCCTTAGTTTAATATCACAAAAAGAAGAATTTAAAAATAGCTAACCCAAAAATTATATGTTTAGGGTTTAGGGTTTAGGTTTTGCGACGAAGTTGCGAGAGCGTCGTCGCAAAATCGTTGCAACTGTGGATAGTTTGCAACGGTTTTGCGTGGATTCTCTCGCAAAATCGTCGCAAACCCTTAACCCTCAATACACAACACAATACAAGAAAATTTGTATTGCTATATACTCACTCCATAGTTTAATCTCACAAAAAGAAGATTTTAAGAACAGGTAACCCAAAAATTATATGTTTAGGGTTTAGGGTTTAGAGTTTGCGACGAAGTTGCGAGGGCGTGGTCGCAAAACCGTCGCAACTGTGGATAGTTTGCGACGGTTTTGCGACGACTACCTCGCAAATTCGTCGCAAACTCTAAACCCTTAACCCTAAACATATAATTTTTGGGTTACCTGTTCTTAACATCCTTTATTGGTTATATTAACTAAAGAGTCAGTAGTATAAACAATAAAAACTTTCTTATTGAAATTATTATAACATCAATCTATCAACCGTGAAAAACATAAGTATATATATCATACAGTTAGACAATGAATATGATAAATCTATCATTTACACCGATTTGCTGATTTTCTTCATTTATTGTCCGTCTTTGTTCGCTATATGCATAAGGGACCGAAAAGCAAGTATAATTAGCATTTTGTATTCCTAAAATTGGTCTAGAAAACTCGAAACCCTAAACAAACCCTAAACCCCGTTTGCGGCGAATTTGCGAGAGATTTATTATTGCGACGTTTTTGCGACGATTAGCGCAGTCAAATGAATTAAATACAGTATTTAATTACCTGATTTACGACGGTTTTGCGACGGAAGTGGCGGTGAAAACAAAGTTTTGCGACGATTTTGCGACTGAAGTGGCGGTGAAAACAAAGTTTTCCGATGGTTTTACGACGTAAATTTGCGATAGATCTTTTCCTATATAAGCGCAAGCCCAGATTCGGGCACAGTCGCACATTCCTCTCTTCCATCTCGCAAAACCGTTTTCTCTCTCTAAAAATTCTGATTTCAAGGTACAAAATTCCCTATTTACTTTTAATTTATTAATAAATTTGTTAGGATTGAATTTTTGGAATTGTTAGAATGATAGGATTTATTAGAATGGTTAAAATTATATTGTTGATTAGAATAATTAGGATTTTGGGAATTATTATAATTGTTAGGATTAAAATATTAGAATATTGATTTGTACTATTTATTGAATTATATAATTTAGTAGAATGGTTAGTAATATGTTATGAGCATAATTAGAATTATGAGAATTATTACCATTGTTAGGATTAGAAGTTTAAAATGTTAATTTTTACTATATTGTGTTTTAATTTGTTATTAAATTTTTTAACATAAATTATTATTAATGTTTTTATAATTTTAAATAATTGTAGATGACGGGTCGTACACCGAACGAGTACACTGACTTTCTACAGCGGGACCCTTCACGTAGACCTCCACGACCGGGATTTCATGCGCCTATAGGCGACGGGTCTTCTTCTTCTGCGATTCCCGAGACTCAACCAACTCCGGAGGCTCCTCCAGAGGACGATCGTAGAGTTCCGTCGATGGACGATATGACTTTTGCTCAGCTTATCGTTAGTCCTGCACGCCGAGTACTTCCCGAGCTACATCCTGAGCCGTCCGGCAACCAATTGTGGTACTACATTTTCTTTTGAAAATATAATATTTTTATTAATTACATTTATTACCTAACATGTTTTCAATTACTGATTTTTTTTTCCAGGTTCTCGCAACACTCCGTCGCAAAGTCTATTAGGGAGATTATCAAGCGGGATTTCACCATGCTACATACGAGTTGGAAGTTTGTTCCCGAGGAGACGAAGGCCCGGTGGTACAAAACATTTGCGGTAATTATATAACTCTTTTTTTCTTTCTTAATTTTTAAATTTATATTAACTTTGTTTTTCTTGTTTTTTTTTAGCAAAAGTATTACTGGGAGCCCGCGATCAACGGCTATGTTCGGGAACATTTTGATGCAAAAGCAAAGGCTCGCCTCAACGACCAAATTGGACGGTGGAAAGACAAGTGGGAGGAAAACCCAGATCCGAAAGTGTGTATGCCACCCTGGTTTAACCCGACCATTTGGGCTGGTCTTGTCGAGTTTTGGGAGAAGAAGAGTAGAAAGAAAAAATTGGCCCAGTGTTCTTCCGCTCGATTGACGTCGGTTAACGGTGACCAGCCGTCAAAGCATTGTGCGGGACGTAGATCTTATGAGGAGAATGCACGACAGATTGTAAGTTTTTAATTTTTTTGTTTTACGTATTACAAAAATAACAATTTAAATTATATTTTTATTTTTAGGCATTAAAAAAAGGAGCTCCCGCTACGATGCCAGAGGTTTGGGAGAAGACGCACCGCAGGGCGGATGGATCATGGATTGATCAACGTGTCGGGAAGCTCCACGATGATGTGCTTAGCCGGGTCAATGAACTCTCATCCCAGCCTACTCCCGATGGTCAGCCTACTCAGCTGACACCATTTGAGGTCAACCGCCTAGCCGCTGAGGTAAGAAAATATTTTAAATTTTAAATTTAATTTTTATTAGTAATTTTAATTACATTATAGTCTTAACCCTTTATTTTTATTAAAATTATTATATTACTAAAAATGTTTTCAAATTTAACCTCCTCCTTTTTTTTTCCTAGATGGCTCCAAAAACGCGTAAGGGGAAGATGGCATTTGCTGGATCTATCCGGATGAATGAACATGGAGTTCCGTTTTGTCCCGTTTTCAGTTATGCTACTGATCACACGTTGCAAAAAGAGCAGCTTCGAATGAAAAAACAACAGGAGAAAGATGCAAAGATGATCAAGATGTTGCAATCTAGCGATACGGCCTACGATAGGATGTTCGACCTGTTAGCGCAGACAAACCCCCTCTTAAACGAGTTGTTGAGGGAGAAGAGAGAAGCGGCAGCAGAGCAAGTGAGAGCGATAGAAGAGGAATACGAAGACGAGGAACCGATCGAATCACAAATTAATTTCGATTTGATTTTATTTCGGTTTTATTTTTATGTTTTTAAACTTTTAAAACTTTTATGTAATTTTAATTATTTTAGTTTTATATTTAAATATTTAAATATTTAAAAATTAATAATTATTTTAATTTCTATTTTTTTTTAATCAGATCCACATTTCCTCGCAATTTCGTCGCAAATCAATTACTCGCAAACCCGTCGCAAATAATTTGTCGCAAAATCGTCGCAACATTTCGCCGCAAAGTCGTAGCAAATATATTGTCACAAAACCGTCGCAAAATAAATTGGTTGCAAAATCGTCGCAAATAATTGCTCCGCAAAATTGATGCAAACGCGTCGCAAAAACGCGTCGAATTCAAATCGCCGGTGAAACGTCGCAAAGGGTTTGCCGCAAGAACGTCGCTAAATTTGCGTCGAATTTGCGACGATTTTCAAATTTGCGACAGTTTTGCGACGATTTTGAATTTGCGACGAGCTAGTCGCGACAAATTCAAAATCGTCGCAAATTTCTGTTTTCGACGATTTTGCGACCAATACCGCTGTCGCAAATGACATGTTTTCTTGTAGTGTTAGACCCTCAAAAATAAGTAAAAGAAACAGAGTATATGTGGGGCCAAAACGAAAAAGAAAACATAACAAAGATTTTTGGTTTATTTTGTAGGAAACAATTTATCGGTAAAAATTCAATTTTTTACTACTTTTATTTGATTTCCTTGACTTAATAAATGATCTTTTTAATATATTATGTACTTATCTAATTATTAATATATTATGTAAAGTTGGATGTATTGAACATGAGAGTGACACATAAACATAATTATAACTCATCAGATTGTGAATGTGACATTGTTAATTTAGCATGTGACATATATCATTTTAATATAATTTTTCTTTTTACTTAAAAGAAATTAATAAATAAGATAAAAGAAAGAAAAATGAAATTAAGGCAGATTGTTGGAAACATAAAATGAAATAGTAATTCAAAGAGAGTAAAGAAGAGAAAGGAAAGTTCGACTATATTTGATTATTTTCCTATCCGTGGAGAAAAAAAATTCTAAAAAAAGAAATAAAAGATAAACATTTTAGGGGGTGTATTCAATATAACATTTCAAGTGATTCGTTTTAATTTATCAAATCCTATGTTATTGAACCTTGGATTTTAAAAAAACTTATTAAAATCCACAGTTATTGAATTAGTGATTTTAAAAAGTACTTTAAAATCCACTGTTATTGAAATTATACTAAGGATTTGATTTTAATGATTTTAGGAGATTTTAAAGGAAATTCCAGGGGATTTCCTTGTTAAAAATATAAAGACTCAAATCCTATGGTTTTAGGTGGGATTGCAGAGAATTTTATTATAAATTTTATAGAATCACACAAAATCATTAAAATAACCTAAAATCTCATTAAAACTCAAATCTCTTTAAATGCAAGATTCAATACACCCCCTTTTGTGATTAAAATAAAATGTAAACTTGACTAGATGTAAAATTGACATTTGAGTCCATATCATAATAATTGAAAAAAAAACTTCCATATATTTTTATTTACTTCTAAGTATGCTTTAATAAAAACAATTCGGGCAATTCTTAAAAAAAAAAAAAAAAATCCAAATATATCATCAGTAGTTTTGTTTTCCGAAAATACTAAACTTTTCTTCAACAGTTCGTCTATTTGATTTGTGAGCAACATTGGGACCTTAACTTCCGCAAAATCCGAGGTCGAGATTGTTTGAAACAATTTTCAAAAATAACCAACCGTATTTTGTTCCACCTTTTCTTCTGAAGCTACTCACCCGTATGATGTATAGTGTAAACAATAATCTGATTACGCGTCCGTTTTTATTTTGTCTGGTGAAAGTATATGGAGTTGGCATCTCCTTCTCGAAACTATGTCGTTCGACAGTTTTCTGCCATTAGCTCTCTTCATTCTTATAATCTTCCTTTAATATATGTATAAGCTTAAAAAATTTCACCGCTATTCGATTATCATTATTTTGGCATTCCTCTACCATTTTTTGTAAATCCAAAATTTGTTTTTTTCCTTATAGAAAGTTAAATCAATTCTGTAAAAGACTAGCTAAATCATACTAAAGCTCACCAACCTGCAAGATCCCATTTCTTTGAAGCTATTTCCAACAAGTAAAAAAAGGCGACATAAACTAGTATAGAAAAAGCAATGCTTCAGGAAATACAACACAAGACATAACAATCAAAAATACAACAAGAAACCAGATGCCATTCGAGTCAGAAACCACGTAAAACGAAAGCAATCCCTCAAAAAGTTACTGATTTACGTTACCAAATTTACTTGGAAATCCCTAAGCTTTCATGGAGATGCATTGCTGCTTCTAGGACGATACATAGTGGCAAAATCCAAACATAAATGTCGGTCTCTTTCGTCACCCCAACCTCCCCAACCTTTGAAACCAGCTTTATAACCCGCTTGATGCTTAAGCACCCGAACTCCCCATTCTTCATTTATGTTCACAACTTTATCCGTTTCCTTAACCTCGATGTTTACAACCCCATTATCGATACAATCACCTTCGCCTCCCTTACCTTGATGCAACCCACATTTCCCAAAATGGACCGCACTAGACCTAGGTCCTCTCAATGTGTAAACCGGTGAACCAAACGAAGGGAAAACCGTTGCCCACATTGTTATATCCCAATTGTAATCGTCAAAGAAACAAAACCCGTGTGCCTTCTCCTGTATTTTCTCCCACACACTTCTATTAAACGAATACCCGACATTTCCCATTCTCTCCGCAACCAAACTATCAATCCCTTCTCCTCTCGACTTCACATCACACGGCGCTAAATTAGCCGCAAAACAATCAGGACATTTTACAGGTTTCAGCTTTGTGAGAATCTGTATATTACGATACGCGTTAGGAAACAGAAAATGATCCTCTTCGATGAAAAGAATATGACCCGCGTGATCTTTAGTCTCCTCTAATCCATCCCATACAGTGTTCATCATCCACCACCAGTGATGCTTCAAAGATACAATCTTCGGAGACCGGTGATTCCCATACTGATCTGGATTCCCATCACAATGAGTCTTTACCTCATCACCCTTGTTCTTACAGTCATTCGGGGTTACACCGGGGAAACTAGTTCCAAATATGTGAGGCGAATACGGCGAGAAAATCTGTTTCACTTGACAAAACTTAATACTATCCACAACCTTATTCATTTCCTCAAAGTAACCATCATGGCTAATAATCAACAATGTCTCACTTATTCCTTTAACCTTGGACAAGCTTTCCACCGTTACTCGAAGATACTGAGCTCGGTTATGCACATACAAGACGATAACGACATGGTCATTCGCTAAATTCGGGTAAAGATCCAAATTTTTAGGTGGTAAAAGGTTCCTTCTATGCAACCTAAGCGACATTCTATTACCTCTAGCTACTCTTAGCAATGAAGCATTAAGCTTAGCTTCCAAATCTTTGTCTAGACTATCGAAATCCCTATTCAAAGCTGTTCTGGGTACAGAGACCAACATAAGAACTACAGAGAATGTAACTGCAAATAGAATCCCTAAACGGCATAAAGCTGAATCTCTCAATTTCTGCTTCTTCCAAGGATTTGCCATCATAATCTCACAACTACTAAAATTCAAGCACAGAGTATAAAAATAGCAACTTTATCAAATCTCAAGCAAGAACGGAAGAACCGATCTCTACTTCCTAATACTTCTACGATTGAATAATTGAAACCTCTTTAACCTCAAGGTGCTTCCTTTTTCAGCGTTTCAAATCCACAGAAGTCAGATCAAGGCATCAAGAACAAAGAGAAAGACTCAAGCTTTGACTTTGAATCGCCAATGTTTTTTTTTCTTCAGATTTACGAAAAAACAGTTTTTGAGAAGAAATCAAGAGATGGGTACTGGGGAAAACACGAGATTTTGTAAGGAAAGGAAAAGAAAATTTGGAGTCAGCGAAGAATCTCTAAGAAAGGTGCCGAGTCTTACGTGCCGCGGGGTTTCACATTTCTTTGTCACTTAAAATTACGATTCTGCCATTGAAACTCCAATTACTATTCTGTTAAAGCGACAAATTATTTCTCAAATGTAACACAACATTAAGTAAATGATTTGCTTCAATTGCAGTCAAAATATGTATCATCATCCTCCATGAGGCGTTGTCTATAACCACTTTAATTAAGAGAGAGGCTTATCTTCGAAGATCAACTCATATCTTACTTCATTTACACATAATTAATCACTCTCCAAATATGGATATTTCTTTTCGTTAACCTTTATAGTGTAGTACATGATGTAGCTTCATTTCTGCGTAGAAAGTACTCAACCAGATTGGAGCTAAAAATAAATAAACACACAAAAACAAAAAAAGCAAGTTATGAAACTACACTTTTCAAAAAAATATGAGAGATTTATAAAATTTTTCTTGGATTCCCACTGTACCGCCTAGACCAGCTAATGGTCCAGGTAAAATCATGAATCCTAATCTCACTGTTGATCAATTATTAAACCCATTTACTAGAGATTGGGATCATAGAGTCCTCTATGATAATTTTACGCAAGAGGATGTTAATAAGATCTTGCAGATTAGGCCAAGTCTAACTAACGCAAAGGATCATCTGGTGTGGTCTTTCTCTAAGGAAGGTGAGTATACGTTTAAAACTGGCTATCATGTTCAACATAATATGAAAGAAAATCAAGATCCAGATGCTCACCAAGATGTTTTGATATTGGATAACAACTCTTTTGCTATAGATAAGAGAAGACTATACAAAGCTATATCGCACATGAATGCTCTCCCTAAAATTAAATCCTTCTGGTGGAGAGTTTCTCGGAATAGTTTGCCAGTAGCTACTTCTTTGATCAGAAAAGGATGTCAAATAATTCCAATGTGTGCACTATGCGGAGAAGCTGATGCAACTCTTAATCATTTACTTTTTCAATGTCGAATAGCAAGACATATCTGGGAGCTTGCACTGTTTCCTACTCAATCAGGTATTCCTTCTCAATTTGATTCTCTTATTGAAAATATGACTGCTTTGTTTCTCACAAACAATAGGCAAAGAAGCAAATATTCTTTGGGTGCTTTTATTGGATGGAGGATATGGAAGAGGAGAAACAACCTCATTTTTTAGAATAAGAAGATCTTCATCCCGCAGGTCATAAATAAATCTCTCATAGATTATCAAACATGGGAAGAAGCTCAGACTTGGAATGATCAGAATGATGCAACTAATAGATGGAATTTCCAAAAGATCATTCCTCATACTTTTGAAGAACTATTAAGGTATGGTCATGCTTATTTATGTATTGTTGATGCTTCTTGGAAATCCAAACATGACAGAATAGGCATAGCTTTGTCTCTATATAGAATGGATAGTTGTAAAGTTATGAATGGTAAATCTTCTGAAATGCCAACTTCTACCCCCATTATAAGCTGAAGCATTGCTAATAGCGGTACGGGAGACTATTAAACTTCAGTATGATGATGTTTTATTTGCGGGTGACAATAAGAATTTGTTTGAGAATTTGGATAGGTTTATATCAAGAAGACGAGGTAAAGAATGTTGCATAATAGAAATTGCAATGCTGATAAAGGATATATCATCAATGGCAAAAATTAGAAACACCTACAAGTTCTGCAGTGTGGTTCAAGAGGTAGATCTTATGGCTAAGCTAGCAAGAGATCAAAATTCACCTTGTACTATAATTTGGAATTGTGTGGTACTTGTAAGCTTTTAATAAATATGTTGTTTGCCGACAAAAAAAAATACATATTTATCAACAAATTTAAAAGCTTCTCAAAATTTTGGCCCAAGGCATTAAGCCCGCTTGCACATAGAAAGCATACCAAGAAAACACGTTATCGTCGCCACTTGAACCAAACAGAGAATTGAGTTGTCGGTTCGACGTTATCCCTTTCTTCCTCAGTCCTCCTCACAGAGCTTGTGTACCTGCAGGTGAATTCAAAGGAATCTCCAAGGACAAGTAAGGAATTTTGACTAAGATCTCATGAAAAATAAACCCTTTCTTTCTCTCTGAAACTCCTCTCAAAGTCATATACACACTAAAAGACTCTCTTTCTCGCTGCGACTTCATCGCCGTCTCTACCCATCGGATCTTCCAAAACCCTAAACCCATCAGGTAATTTCACCTTCCTCCCTCCTTTCTTGATTTCACAGTTTAACCGTAGTATGATTTGTTTCTAAATTCGTCCCTTTTTATTACTCAGTAACATTTCGGAATTCTTTTGATGGATACAATGGAAGTAGCTAAAGAAAATCGGCTTGTAGTTTTCTCAAATTCAAGGGAAGAAGATATGATAAGCAAATTACCAGACTCTTTGATATCTGAGATACTTTTCTTTCTTCCGACAAAGGAGGCTGTTAAGACTTGTGTTCTGTCCAATAGGTGGAAAACTCTCTGGCTTTTGACTCCTGCCTTGGATCTGGACTCCATTGACTTTCCAGATTACAATACCTTTGTGAGTTTTATGGACAGGTTCCTAAATTTCTCTAAGGAACACAAGTCATGCGTGCACAAGCTCAAGCTAAGTATTCTCAAGGATGATGAGAATGATCAGCCTTGTGTCGCCCGTTGGATAGACGCTGTGGCTACGTCCAAACTCCGGCATCTTGATGTTGAGTTTCTTCTTCTGAATCCTCAGTGTTTCCAAGTGATGCCCTTAAGCCTCTATATCTGTGAAATGCTCCTTTACTTACGACTCCATCGCGTTGCTCTCGGTAGTTTTGAGTGTGTTTCTTTACCTTGTGTCAAGACTATGCGTTTGGAAAACAATGTATATGCCAATGAGGCGGCTATGGAGTCGCTTATCTCGTCTTGCCCAGTTCTTGAAGATTTGGTCATTGTTAGAAGGGTGGATGATAATGTAAAGGTTCTACGAGTACACTCTCAAACATTAACTAGCCTCAATATAGCAGTTGAGCCTGATGATGATGAGGAAGAAGAAATTGATCCTGAAAACTCAGGGGTCATCATTGATGCCCCTAGACTCAAGTATCTGAATTTAGAATCTGATTTATCTGCGACTAAAATCATAAGAAATTCAGCTTCTTTAACCAAGGTCAATATTCTTGGCGTTTTCTATCTGCGATGTGTTGTCAATAAATTTTTTACCAGTATCTCGGGCGTGACGGATATGAAGATCTCTTGGCTTCCTTTCCAGGTATATTCATTCTCTATATACAACGCCTCTTTCACGAGATTTTTGCTTACCAATATTCTTATCTCCTTATTCTTGTGAGTAGTTCATAGAGACTACCGTGGTGTCATTACCCCAATTTTGTGACCTGAGATGTTTGGAAGCACAGCTTTATTCTAGCTCCGTGGAATATCTGCCAACGATTCTTGAAAGCTGTCCGAATCTAAGATCCCTAATCTTGGTAATGAGTTGCAGAAAGCCTAGATATAACTCATTCACTTAAGAACTGTGTTAAGTTGTTCTGTATATTGTTTGTTGTGTACAGCATTTATGTCATGACTCAGTGGAGGAACAAACAAGACTCTTGTTCGTGCCTCAGTGTTTATTGTCATCGCTCGAGCTTGTAGAGATTAAAGGCATGTTACATTACAAGGAGGAATTTCCAATGCTACTGAAAGTAGCAAGGTACTTTGCAAAGAACTCATTAGTCCTCAAGAAAATTGTTGTGCATTCAAAATCTATCACGCGAAAAGAAAATTCTGGCTTCCTAATGGCTCTCTTTGTATTGGCGAGGCAATCAACATGTCAAATCATAGTTTGTTGATCGTTAAATGACTTTTTTATGTTTGTCTATGATCAGACTTTAGGTTGGGATTTGGATTTTTTTTTACTTGGTTGAATTTTATTATCATGTGAGCTCTGACCACAGCTCATGGATGTTGTTTGAGGATTTCAAAACTCGTTTTAAGTTCAAAAGTGATTGTGATTTTGCATTAACTATTAAGCGATTTGGTATTTACATTTTGTCCCAAGCAATGAAACGTCTAATGAGAGGAAAGAAGAAGATAAGGTTTTTTATGTCTCTCCAAGTTTACCAAATGTCATCACACATGCCACATATTTCTCCAACTTAAATATATACGAGAAAACAAAAATGAAAAACCATATAACAAAACCAAAAGAAAAAAAACGTAATTGTTGATGGAAATGGCAGCCAAAATCCACATTTCTTCATCCTTTAGCCACATAACCTACGATTCCAGAAACTCATCATCTTCCTCATATTCATCTTTGCTTGTTTTTCCTCATTTCCTCTCCCCACAATATCCCAAAGGCTTCAAGCTTCATGCCAAATTAGGTACTGAATCAGAAATTTCCCCACTTTTGTTTCTTTAGTTTGGTATTAAATCTCTGGTCTTGCTTAAGGTGGAGGAGATGGAGAAGAAGTGAAGTCTAAAGGAAAAAAGAAGTTCATAACCAAAGAGGAAGAACCAGAACAGTTTAGTTTTTTTTTCACTCACGAATCTTTCAATTTTTTTTTAACAAAATCTTTGTTCAAATCCTAATCATGTTTGATCCAACTTATTTAGTTTTGTGGTTTACTAGTGTTTATTGGTTAGTGGAATTTTAATTAATTTGGAAATCCAAACAGAATCATGTGTTGTTAGATTACTTCATTTTATAAATCCTTGTTCAAATCCTAAGCATGTTTGATTGGTTAGTGGATTTTAATTGATTTGGAAAACCAAACAAGTGTTATGATGAAAGAAAAATGGTTATGGATTGGAATTTTTACAATGCAGGTATTGGCAAAGTGCTGGAGAAAGAGAAGGTGAGAATCCGATGAAGACGCCACTCCCTTACATCATCATCTTTGGTATGTCAACTCCATTCATCATCTTAGCCGTTGCTTTCGCCAATGGCTGGATCAAAGTTCCCATTCGCTGAATCTTTCTTCTTCCCTTGTTTAAAGGCTCTCACTACAAGAAAATATGAGTCTAAAACATCTTCTTCTTCTTCGGCTGTAAAAAGAAACAATGTTATTATGTTGTTATATGGTCAGTTGAGTTAACCTTAGAAATGACTTATTCATGTTACAGCTTTCTATTATAGCTACATGATACAAGTACGACTAGTCCTTGCAAATTTTGAGTTCTTTATAATGTTCTACACAACACGTGAACCGTTTGATTGCCCAATAACTATGTTATGATATGTCACTAATTTCTACATTCTGATTTAGTATGGTGTATATGATGTCCACTTTCGCGATCAAGGTCTTGTTACATTTCATCGTTGTTTATATATTTTCTCGTCATTTGTTGCTCCACGCAACCATTTGCTTTGCGAGAGAGCAAGATTCCGTACTAGGTTTGAATCTTGCTTCGGTTCTACCAAAAAGGAGAGAGTGCTGCCGGTTTTAGTTCAAGAAAAATAGATAATCTTTTGTATTCGTTACTGTATAATGTGTGGTGTGGATAAAATGATAAACCAACATTCGAACCAACAATTACCTCTATTATCCCTTATTATTTCAAAATTAAAGAAAAAACTTTATTATCACTCATCTTTATATCATTTAAAAAGATTTTATTAGGTGGATGCTGGTTGCACGTTGCTTATAAGTTGTATATTATTATTGTATTGTTTATCAATTACGAAAATTTAATTTTTATATGCTCTAATTATTCTATTATTTTTTTCAACCAGACTTTTGAATGCATTTTAGATATAATTCTATATTCATGTAAATAAGTGGTTCTCATTGTTTTCAAAGTTTTTTAAATATTTTTTTATAAAAAATCATTTTTTAATTTTAAAAGATGACAAAAGGGTAAAAATGCAACTTGCATTATCTGTTTAAAATTGTAAACATTAAAACATTTTTAATTTAAAATATGCGCACTCCTCATTACGGTGCACGATAGCATGTGAAATGTGAACACTATTAACAAATTAGCACCGTTTACTTTCACTTGAATAATTTTACTCAAAAACCAAAAAAAAAAAAAACAAATCCCTAATTTTATTCATCGTTTATTTTCCGAAATTCTCGATCGCCGATCGACGGCCAAATCTCGAGCCTTTTTCCGGCGATTCCGTCGGGATGCGTGAATCGCCGATTACCCGACAACTTTCACTGACCCATAAACCCTAAGTTACTGTAGTATACCCGTTTAATTCCAAATCTTCTAGGGATTCGTGCTTTTTGTTACCTCGCTTGATCTGCTCCAACTCTGGAAGAAGAACTTGTAGCGATCTAATTAAAGCTTTGTTTTTGATTTTTCCCCAATTTATCAGTAAGATCGCTAACTCTATTCTCTGTTTTTTTGTTTCCAGAAATTTAGGTCTTGTTTTTGTTCACACTGTTTGTTTAATTTGAGAAATGAGCAAATCTCGAGTCTTTAAAGATTAGTCCTTTGAGAAGGGTTTATCGTGATTCAATTGAAGAAGTTTTTAGCTTGAATCTGACTCTGTGCTTTGTTTAGCTTCGTGAAATTTGTCCAAATGTTCCAAATTGAGAGAAAATTAAGGTCCTTTGACTTCCCAGTAACTTAATTATCCAAAAGCTACTTGAATAATTGTGTAAAGTTTCGATTTTGAAAGAGGATAGATTCTGGATCTCGAATCCATGGATGATTCTAGTACGTTAGTAAGTGCGGTTTTGTTTCCGAGTAAAATCTGGTGTGAAAATGTTATATGTATGACTTCTTTGGTCAGGTTTGGTTAGATATTGGTTTATATTGCAGTGGCCTAAAAGAATAATGTTATTCTTGTGAATTCTTGCAGATGATGATGAAAATGGAATGTCTTTCTGCGTTTAGCTTGCGAGAACGGTCGTAGTTTCCTTTTTGCAGAGCTGGGTTTTATATATTGGTCTGGTTTGTATCGAGATGGACACATACAGAGAGGAAGCTCTTCGAGTGAAAAAGATCGCTGAGAGGAGATTTGCGGAAAAAGATTTTACAGGTGCAAAAAGTTATGCGTTGAAAGCTAGGTCCTTGTTTCCTGATTTGGAAGGTTTATCTCAGATGGTTGCTACGTTTGAAGTCTATTTAGCCTCTCAGAGTAGAAGCGGTGGTCAGATTGATTATTATGCTGTACTTGGGCTGAAACCGTCTGCCGGGAAAAGAGAAGTGAAGAAACAGTACAAGAAGATGGCTGTATTACTCCATCCAGACAAGAACAAATGCATCGGAGCTGATGGTGCGTTCCATTTGATATCTGAAGCTTGGTCTTTCTTGGCCAGTGAGTTTAATAAAAGCACTTTTTATTATAAAAGAAAGAAGCATATCGACTCTACGGTGGTTCAGCATAGCACTGAGTACATGTCTGGGACTGGGACTGCAGCATTTGATCGGTTTCCGCCATCTTCTGAAAGACTTGACACGTTCTGGACTGTATGCACCTCTTGCAAAGTTCAGTACGAGTATCTGAGGAAGTACGTGAATAAGAGGCTTTCGTGTAAGAACTGTCGTGGAGCATTTATCGCTGTAGAAACTGGTCCAGCTCCTGTTAGTGCACCATTTCATTATACGCCTCCATCTCACGCACCTCCATCTCATGCGCCTCCAAGTAATGGCTATGGTGCACATGGTTACGATGCTGTTGCACGCATGCCTACCAATTCCACATATTTCTTAGGCCACTATCCTGGGCAAGGACATGGATATGAATATGCTACAAATGGTTGGAACTCATATTCGGGAATAACCTCCCCAGGGAATCTGGATTCGAAGCGTGTGTCCTCAGTGTCCAATGGGTATCCTTATAAGCACAGTAACTCAGTAGTCAGCTCGAGAATAAGTAAAGTCAAAGAAGGTTCTAATGGGACATGCTCGATAAAAAGCAAACCAGGTAGTCTGATATACTCTAATCCGCCTAGCGTGTCTGCTCACTCGACTGCAGTTAAGGTCGGAAGACCTGGGAAGAAGAGCAAAGTTTTTCTGGAATCGTCTCGTAATGGATTTATTGAGAACCCTTTGATATCTGCTTCTGTATCAAAGGCCACAAATACGGATGCCAACATGGAACCGGATTACAAACTTTATTGCCAAACTTATGGTTCAACTAAGCGGTGGCCTCCTGCAACAGTATTGGATACACGGAAGCCTTTAATTCATAAGGCCAGAGCAGACATTAAGAAAAGACTCGAGATCATGAGATTGGCTTCAGAGGCAGCAGCGGCTGCAGAGGAGGCAGCACCCATTGGTGAAGAATCTGTTATCTCCTGTAAGTTGGGAGAGGTTACGGTACGCAAAACAAATGGGCCTATAACAGTCCCGGACTCAGATTTCCATGATTTCGATAAAAACAGATCGGAGGAGTGCTTCGAGCCAAGGCAAATATGGGCAATATATGACGAAGATGATGGTATGCCACGCCTGTATTGTGTGGTTCGAGAAGTTCTCTCTGTTCAACCCTTTAAAATTGACATAGCTTACTTGAGCTCCAAAACCGACATCGAGTTTGGATCGATGAAATGGGTACAATACGGGTTTACAAAGTCGTGCGGTCATTTCAGGATACGAAACTCTGACATAGTTGAACATGTTAACATCTTTTCACATCTTTTGAGAGACAAGAAGACAGGGAGAGGTGGTTGTGTTCGAATCTTCCCTAAAACCGGGGAGATTTGGGCTGTCTACAAGAACTGGTCACTAAACTGGAACGAATCAACACCGGATAAAGTGAGGCACCAATATGAAATGGTCGAGATCCTCGATGAGTATACTGAACAGTACGGTGTGTGCATTGTGCCTCTTGTTAAACTAGAAGGCTACAAAACTGTGTATCACAGGAGCACGACGGAGGATGGTAAGAAGTGGATACCGAGGAGCGAGATGTTGCGGTTTTCGCATCAAGTACCGTCTTGGTTTCTTAAAGATGCAACTAGCGGCTTTCCCGGAAACTGTTGGGACTTAGATCCTGCAGCAATCCCAGAGGAGCTGCTTCACACCAATTGATTTCAAGGATGGTTTCAGATTGAGACCTAACTGTAAGAGTTGTATCAGCCAAGAATTGTGGAGTTTTATGAGGAACTGTTTAACATGCAAATCATTATGTTTGGTCACTGAAAGCTGTTGTATTAGGCAATATGTACAACGAGTAAGCAAAGCATAGTTTGACTTCTGTTTGCTCTGTTTTTTCTTTTCTCTCTGTATTCGTTTCTTTGTTGACCTTAGTGATGACAGAATTTTTACAGTAGAGTTAAATGTAGCAATTATCTTTCTGCTTCTTACCAGTTTTTTTTGTTTAGTTATGCAATTTAGTGACACATTCCACAAGTGTAAAACCACTTTAAATTCCATGTTTATTCATTGAAGGTAAACTTAAAATTCCATGATTGTATTTTATCATTTCTGATTGTTTAGTCCACAATTTGTTCCTGCTCTTCGTCAATTCTAATTGACATTGTGGTATGCATGTTATGTTTTCACCTTTACTTTTAATTGACTTATTATTTTTAAAAAGATGATGTCTTATGCGTTGTCGTTTGTTTGTTTATAGTGTATTTAAATTTAAAAATGTTGGTTATCCAAACTAGGATTGGGTTCAACTGCTGTGCATGTTCTTAAAGTGACTTTGACATTTGTATTGATGAAGTTATATATATGGTGCACTAATATTGTAAATGCAATTTGCTAACAAGCACTTTCGTTATCCATAATTTGCCTTTATGTACAATCCTATATATTATTTGAGGAACATTTTGGGAGAACTTTGATGATGTGTCACTCCCACAATTTTTCTTACTTTTTTTATTAAATAATTTAATGTCTCATATACTACTATCCAAACACTCCATTCTCCTACTATGCTAACTTCCAAACACTATATGATGACCTTAATCCAATCCCCAAACAACTTTAATTTAACAAACTAGGTAACTTGATTAATACTCTAATTTACCAAACAAACTACAAATACTATAAATTTCTGAATTTTTTGTTTTCTTTTTTTAGGTCAAACATTTATAATTTTTTAGCCATCCCATTTTAATTGTTAATTACGCTTTATAAATTCATTTTTCTCAAAATCAAAAATGAACGTAACTTGATTAATAAAAATCCAATTACCTAACAAACTACAAATTTTTAATAAGAGAAATGCTTCTAAGTAATTTAGTTAAATATCTTTTACCAAAAAAAAAAATTTAGTTAAATATATTCTGATTTTATTTTTCTCTATTTTTTTGTACACTCATTACCAAACACATTTTTAAAACTTCTATTTTTTTTTCACACTAAAAGGGAAATGTTTCTAAATAATTTAGTTAAATCATATCGTCAGTTACATTGTCAACACAATCAATATAATCAAATTATATTATCAGATTACAATCAAATTATCAAATTATCAATCAAATTTATACAATAATTACCAAATCTTTGACCATCACAATCTTTAATCTTTTTTAACAACATATATCTTCTATATATTAAAGGAGAAGCATTTTGTGATCATTTTGCTTAGGTTTCACTTCCACAATTTTTCTCCTCTTTATTTTTATTTATTTATTTAATTTTCTTATACTCATTACCAATCACATTTATTTCCAAATATACTAATTTTGATTATTATAACTCTAATTGCCAAACACATTTGAATCTTCCTAAACTTGCCAAAATTAAAAATATTTGGAAATCTTAAACTTTCCAAAATTAAAATATTTTGAAAATTATAGATTTAAATCATAGAATTAAATGTGAAAAAAAATTAACATATACACCAAAAACAATTTTGATATAAAATATATATAAAAATTTATTATCTTTTGAAAATATATGAGCATGTAAAACAATTTTTCATATATATTTTTACATGTGTTGTTTTGTTTGACTAGTAGATGTTTTTAATTTTTCATAAATACACCTTCCTACAAGTAAAATAATTATTAATGAAATTTGTTGATTTAATTATTTCACAGGTGAAACACATTAGCATACAAAATAATCGCAAAATTCAAATATATAAAATGGGTCTTAGATTATGTATAATAATTTGTCATAATTGTATTTTTAATTAAAATTATTGATTTTATTCGACAATGATTTTATCCCGCGTATAACGCGGGTAATTTTCTAGTGGGATATATAAGCAGCAAACACAAAGAAAGAATAAAAATAGAAAAGTAACCCCTTGTAAACATTTCAATTATTACTAATATTATTGTAACCTCTGTAATTTGTGTTTCTCAAACTGCCTCGACTCATATTGTAAGTGAAGACCAGCTTGTTGTCACTTTTTTTTTTTTCTTTCTCTTTGGTGTTATTGCTAAAATATCTAATGTTTTCATGCCATCGATCAGTCTTGAACCGAAAGAAGATAATGTAAAAAAAACAAATCTCTTTTGGCTAATTGATGATTGATTAGATCTTTGGGAATTTCCTCTAACCTTTATGCTCCTATCTTCTTTCTTCTTCTCCCTTTTGGTTAGGAAATCAATCTCTCTCTCTCTCTCTCTATGTAACTGTCGAAATCTCCTTCCCCGAAAGGGAAGAAAACGGACTCTCGGGTAGATTCAGGACTTGACTGTCCAAAGGTTCGCAGTGAATTCTCCTGAAATAAGAAAAACAAATCATATCTATATGTATAAGAAAAAAATGGTCACAAAATGTGTTTGTTATAAGATCTAAGTCGTTGCATACCGATCGGTGTCTTTGTAGTTAGTGGTTATGTTCATGGCATTATCTTCAGTGTTCAAATAGTCCAATAGATAGCTCAACCGTTCCGCTTGTTCCTCTTGCTCTGCTACAAATTAAGTATGTCACACAACTGATTTCATATCATATGATATAAGCTAGAACCAAAATTACCATCTGTTGTTAACTTCAAGTCATCAGAGAAGCCGATATAGGAATAATTAGGTAAAGACTTTGAAACTGATTGCTCATGTCCCTCAAGAAACTGCTTCCTCATTAGTCTTGAGCTCTCGCTAACACGCGGTGGCACTTAAATTAACACAAAAGAAAACACAGTTAAAACAAAAACGAGAATGCAAGATTATTAGTATATATATAAGTTGATTTTCGGTCATTACTAACGTGTGTTCATTTCTGAGTCTCTGTCAAAGTATTGAGAGCCATATCGCATGCCGTGTAGAGGCTTGTTATTGTCAAGGTATCGACTAGAGCGTGATTTTTCCCGGTAAGGCTTGACGAGTACACGAGCTCCGCAAATGAAATGAGGATTGCCTTTAGCAAGAATGAGTTTGACGGTCTCTATGTAAACAAATGTTACAAATCCAAACATTCTCTTCTGTTGACAAGGAATCCTCACATCTTCCACAAGTCCGAATTTCGAGAAGTAATTCGAGACATCATGTTCGGTGAAACTACTCTCTGCGGGAAATGTCAAGTAAATCTGCCTAGAACTAGCGAGAATCGCTCCGTGTTCGTTTCTTTCACCCATGTATTCCACAAACTTTGATACATCTTCTGCTAGAATAACCGAATGTTGCCCATGAGGCCTGCAACTTAAAAGACCATACCAATAAGAAAACTGTACTTAAAACAGAAATGTGAAGAATTATTATTATTTTTTAAAAGAAAATATTAAGAGGTTTTGGACCTAGGTCCGTACATCCTCTCAGGCCGGTGACCAAAGCATTTTGTATGGTCCTAACCAAATGTTACTCGATGTGAACTAACCTGTCAATGAGGCGGATGGTGTTCTTCAAGCGAGCAAGAAGCTTGGTGAGGCTATAGCCAGCCTTGCCATGTCTTTGTGACTCTGTGAGATATCCTTCAGCTTGAAGGGTCCTACCGTATTTCTCGAAGTACATCATTGGCAATGAGGCTATGGAAATCGGAGCGCCTCTTCTCGATTTGAGCAACTCGATGATCTCTCCTTCGAGCTTCTCGAGTGATCCGGGGGAAACAACATGCTCTTCGTCGCTTAAGTTGTTGTTTGGATTAAACATTTGAGCAAAACTCTCTCTCTCTGGTATAATCTGCCCGTGGAAGTATCGGCAGCTGTTTCCGTGTTTACAGAACCCTTTGCTGAAGTAATGGCAGACTTTAACCGGAAACTCAGGTAAACTTGGGGATCTCCTGCTCGTTCGATGCTCATGAGGGAAGAAACCGGTAGAGAATTCAGGGGAATCCTCCAAATTCAAGAACGGAACATTGTTTTGCAACGAGTCCATGTCGCTTGAGTTGTCCCAAAAACCGGTTCTCATGGAGCCAACTGGAGGAGGAGAAACCGATATCGGAAGAGGTTGGGTTGATGAACCGGTGAATGAGCCGAAAGAACGGTGATCAGAAGGAGGGCTGTGGTAACGAGTGTTTTTAGCTAATTCGTATTTAACGCAGTTGATCACGGAATGCATCACGGAATCTGGACAGAACGCGAGACGGATCATGTCGCGGTCGCTATGGTCTTGCATTAACAAGAGATAACCAATGATTTTCGATGCATTTTCCGGTTCAAGTTGTTGGATTCTGTTATGCACAACGCTCATTGATTCAGTGAAATTCATCTCTACTCTTTATTATCTCAAAACACCAACTCTACACACACAAAAAAACAAATCATTCAAGTTTAAGTCAAACACAAAATGGATGAATTAAAAGTAACATATTAACAAGTTGATACAAAAGAGTAGAAGAGTGAGAGTCACTCATGAACGCACATGTTACTATTTGTACAAAAATGGGATTTACATTGTAATAAGTCAATCACAAAACAAAAAGATGCAATGTTGTGTGGATTAGAAGAACAAGAACAAGATGGATCTGAGTCACGGTTGACCAAAAGAAACAATTTCCGGTTTTTTAGAATCACATTTTTACAATCTACTCTTCTTTTTTAATTTAAAAAGACCATTTGCAAAATTCTCACGAAAAGGGAAAGATAATTAAGAAAGCAAGAAAATGGATTACACTCAAGCAAAAAGAGGAAAATACTTGTCTAATAAGGTAAACAATGAAGAACAAACCAAAAGACTTAAGGTGTATTTAACCTTTTAATGGAGATCTATTTGTGAATTTCCTCCATTAAATAGACTCTATGTTTCTATTGGACAATTAGTAGAGAGTGCTGGTAAATAAAAATGATTCTAAAAGATAAATCAAACTAGCATTATCAATGAAAATTCGTTTAAGACAATCCAAAAACGTAGTTAATGATCTTTCTTCATGTGAAAAGCAACAAAATATATTGAAAAATCGAACATAAGGAGAGGTTTACCAATGCCAATGAGATTTCTGGTCAGTGGTGGCGATGGGAGAAACCTGGATTTTGTAGGAAACAAAAAAGAAAAAAGAAAAAAATGAATTCGCCTGTGTGTGAAGAAAACTCCAAGGCTTCATAATTGGTGAAATAAGAAAAAACAAAAACAACTCACATTGTAAGTTCATTGTTGAATAAATTAAGACAAGACCGTGAGAAGCACAAACGTAAGAGAAGAGGCAGAGTGAGTAAAAAACAGAGAAAACAGAAGAAAATAGAAAAATGTTTTTAGAGACAAATGAACGTCATAGAAGACAACTAAGAGGAGGAGATCGTGCAAATTCTTTTTGTTATAATAATATTTTGCAGACTTGTAGTAACTGTAAAACAGATGTGATCTATTAGAGAATCTTGGATGGTAGAGAAGAGAAACGATAAGTCCTAGGTGACAAAAAAAAAATAAACAAATTCTTGTTGCGACGAAAATTGTTTTTAAAATCAAAAGTTTGAGTTTTTCTTTCCTTTTACAACTCGTTCAATGCCAATATTGTTACAGCGAATATCGGGGACTCAGTTTGGGAATAATAAACCTCGAGATTTTAGACTCTTTTTTTTTTTTAATAAAACCGTAGGATTAGACGACTTTTGGTGGGTTTGACTTTTGTTATTTCCATCTGCTTAAAATGGACGGTTCATATTTCATGGGCTTCGAAATCAGTTGTTTCGTTGTGTGTCCACGTGGCGTGTTTGGTTATGACTATGGATAAGGATGGATAATGCATAAAATTGTGACCCTTTAGCATATATCCGGCTTGTAAACTGAAGGGCCCACCATATGAGTAAGACCAGGGATTACGGTTATCCTGGTGGTTTATTTGTGGCTACTGTTACATTGGTTATGGTTATGGTTATGGTTATGGTTATGGTCATGGTTATGTATAGTTTGGTGTTGTTAATATATTATTCGTAATCTGTTTTACATGTTTTAGGGGTGATTGAGGAAGTTTTAAAAAAATTTAATACTGCACAAGTTATGTTTATGGTTTTTCAAAATTTCTAACTATTAAGTGAAATGCAACAAATGAAAATATAAACTAAACAAGCATAAAAAGATAAGTAGTCAAAGTGCACAAGAATAATAAAGCAAAACATAACAAAGATCCAATGAAAGCAAAGATGAAATCTATCAAAGAGGATTATGGGTCATAGGCTAAGGTAGTTGACTTGGGTGGATTATCTATTGGGTATTAGGTTATTAAATAAATATGCATAATTCGAACGATAAGAATAAAACATATGTTTCAATAATTCATCATTCATAAATCATAATCCAAAGAAACGAAACTTGAAAGAACATAACATAGCTTAACTTGGGGTTTTTGTTGTGCTAAAACATACATTCAATAGAAAAATAAAGAACATGGTTGATCCGGAGAAACCGTTCAAATCCAGTTTAAATGTAGATGTGCGTGCTTGATCGAGGTGGTTGATCAGCTTACATGTCAATCAAAATGACATTCCCGTTTGTATAGGATGTTTTTTAGTTATGCTAATCAACATAGTTGACTGGTGCACCAACAGTAGTGTGTTATGTTGCTCGATTGCTCGACATGAGTGAGTCGTCGATCCAGTACTCGTTCAATCGAGAGATTCTATCGGATGAGGGTTGGTATGATCGCCACATTGGTCAATCTAGGGGATTGATATAGACAACAAAAGTGAAAACCTTTGTATGTTGTAGCTATGATCGATGTGTGTGATCGACATATGTGCTTTCTTCCTGATTCCTTTGCTCTCCTTTATCATATATGGCCCCATCTTGCATCTCAACACTCAAAACATATGAAATGAAAAGAAATGACAAGAAATGCAATGCAAACGCAACAAAACAACACTAATTAAGACCCTTAAGGCAAAATCATTTGTGATCAAAACACCAAGAAAATGACTAAATGAAATTAGAAAGTGATCAAAACCAAGGAAATTTAGTGCTAAAAACACCTATGGACTTTACTATTTGCTTGCTCCCAAGGAAACAAGAACGATCAAACTGAAGAATAAGTCTGAAAGTGGAAATTCAAATCCAAAAATAAAGAAAAGAGTTTTCATGTAAGGTCCTCAATAATGCAAACGCATTTCTTAACTTAAGAAGATGTTTTGATACGATTAGCTATAGAAGTGAAATTTGAAGAAAACTAGTGAAAAGAATCCACAAAAGTTTCAATTGTTCGAATTTAATTTTTCATTTTAGAGTTGAACAAATATGTTTAGTTCACATTTGAAAGAAAAATACATTATTCTAGACTCAAACATAAAACCAACAATCCCAATCCGGGCGTATCTGGGAAAAACAAAAACCACAAAGAAAACCTAGAATTCCCAAATTTGATTACACGATCTTCCGGAGATGTACCAATGGAGGAAATTCGATTTCTTCGAGGAGAAATACGGAGGCAAAATACCTGAGGAAGTCACCGGAGATATACAATGCTGTTCCAGTGGCCGTGGCAAAGTAGTCATCGGCTCTAATGACGGATCCGTCAGTTTCCTCGATCGCGGTATCCATTTCGATTCCGGTTTCCAAGCTCACTCTTCTTCCGTTCTCTTCCTTCAACACCTCAAGGTTCGCTCAAATCTCTCCTTAATCCATCGTTTATGTTTGTTCTGATCTAATAATGCTTGAGTCAATACACAAAATGAATCAATTTGATGATCCATGTTGAATCCGTTCATCAATTTCACAATTCCGGTTGATTTTGCTTTCTTCATTGTAACGATTTAGCTTTGATTTGGTTCGGTTCTGATTTGACTTTTCATTGAGCTTCAAATTTTGTTCTAGCTGTGGATGTTTTTCTTGTAAAGCTGGAATTTACTTTGTTTTTGGGATGAATAATAGCAAAGGAACTTCCTTGTCACCGTCGGAGAAGATGAACAGATATCGCCGCAGCAGTCCGGGATGTGTCTCAAGGTATTCGATCTCGACAAAGCGCAGGAGGAAAGCACGAGTTCATCCGCTCCCGAATGCATTGGTATCCTAAGAATATTCACCAATCAGTTTCCTGAAGCTAAGGTAGAAAGTTAATCTCTTTTAACATGTTTATACAAGGGAACTGCTTGGTTGAGATTTCTTCATGTGCAAAATGCAGATTACTTCTTTTCTAGTCCTGGAGGAACTTCCACCTATATTGCTCATAGCTATTGGTCTAGATAATGGCTGTATTTATTGTGTCAAAGGGGACATTGCGCGAGAGCGTATCACCCGATTTAAGCTTCAAGTAGACGGAGTTTCGGACAAAAAACAATCCCCTATCACAGGCTTGGGGTTCAGGATGGATGGTTTATCTCTTCTGTTATTTGCCGTAACTCCAGACTCCGTGAACTCATTCGGTATGCAATCGCAGCCACCTAGATTGCAGACGTTGGATCATATTGGTAGTAGCGTGAATACTGTTACAATGAGTGATCGTGCGGTACTTACTTCTACTTGTGACCCAATTTTTCTTCTTTCTTTGATTTACAATTATCTTGTGCTTTTTTTTTTCTAGCCTGTTGAAGCTTGTCGTGTTTCACAGGAATTAATCGTTGGTCGACCTGAGGCTGTTTATTTCTATGAAGTTGATGGACGGGGTCCTTGCTGGGCTTTTGAAGGAGAGAAAAAATTCATGGGGTGGTTCCGTGGCTACCTTTTATGTGTCATCGCTGACCCTAAAAATGGGACAAATGTCTTCAATGTCTACGACCTCAGGAATCGGCTGATCGCATATAGCCAAGTTGTTGATAAAGTCTCCAACATGCTCTGCGAATGGGGAAACATAATACTTATAATGGCTGACAAATCTTTATTATGTGTTACCGAGAAGGATATGGAAAGCAAGTTAGATATGCTTTTCAAGAAAAACCTGTACACAGTAGCAATTAATCTTGTCCAGAGTCAACATGCTGATGCTGCTGCTACTGCCAATGTCATGAGGAAGTATGGAGATCATTTATATGGCAAACAGGACTATGATGAAGCTATGTCTCAGTACATCAACACGATTGGTCATCTTGAACCATCGTTTGTTATACAAAAGTTTCTGGATGCACAGAGGATCTACAATCTTACTAATTACCTGGAAAAGTTGCATGAGAAGGGTCTAGCATCAAAAGACCACACAACTCTTTTGCTAAATTGTTACACTAAACTGAAGGATGTAGAAAAGCTGAACACATTCATAAGAAAAGAAGATGGGATTGGAGAGCTCAAGTTTGATGTGGACACTGCCATTAGGGTGTGTCGTGCGGCTAACTACCACGAGCACGCGATGTATGTTGCAAAAAAGGCTGGAAAACATGAGTGGTATTTGAAAATTTTGCTCGAAGACCTTGGTAACTATGACGAAGCCCTGCAATATATTTCGAGTCTTGAACCCAGTCAAGCTGGGGTAACAATAAAAGAGTATGGAAAGATTCTTATAGAGCACAAGCCAAAAGAGGCAATTGATATACTCATGCGACTTTGCACGGAGCAAGGAACTTCAAATGGTGTGTACCTGTCCATGTTGCCGTCACCCGTGGACTTCATCAATGTGTTTGTTCAGCATCCACATTCGCTAATGGATTTTCTCGAGAGATATACTGAAATAGTGAAAGATTCACCTGCTCAAGCAGAAATCAATAACACACTCTTGGAGTTATACTTGTCGAGGGACTTGAATTTTCCATCAATCTCTCAATCAGAAAATGGTTTAGATCAGGACTTCACAGATCTTTCAGTAGCAGCTGCAATGTCTAGAGCTGATTCTGAAAAGAGGAAAATCGCTGATTCTAAGGATACAATGGATAAGGATTGTGTGGAAAGACAACAGAAGGGACTGGAGTTGCTTAAAATGGCGTGGCCGTCAGACTTAGAGCAACCACTCTATGATGTTGACCTTGCTATAATTCTTTGTGAAATGAATTCGTTCAAGGAAGGGCTTCTGTATCTCTATGAAAAGATGAAACTTTACAAGGAGGTTATTGCTTGCTACATGCAGAATCATGATCATGAGGGACTGATTGCGTGCTGCAAAAGATTAGGTGATTCTGGTAAGGGAGGGGATCCGTCTCTTTGGGCAGATCTTCTCAAGTATTTTGGTGAAATTGGAGAGGACTGCACCAAAGAGGTGAAGGAGGTTCTTACTTATATTGAACGGGATGATATTTTGCCTCCTATCATTGTTCTTCAGACCCTGGCGAAAAATCCATGCCTCACACTCTCTGTCATCAAAGACTATATAGCACGGAAACTTGAACAAGAGTCGAGAATAATTGAAGAGGATCGGCGAGCTGTAGAGAAGTATCAGGTTGGTAGTTTCATCCAATAGCATTTTGTGTATCTCAATCCTGTCCGAAAATAAATTCCTAATCAGGTATTTGAATGATGCAGGAATCGACGAAAAACATGAGAAAAGAGATTGAAGACCTCAGGACAAATGCCAGAATAATTCAACTTAGCAAGTGCACGCGGTGCACTTTCACATTGGATATCCCCGCAGTCCATTTCATGTGTATGCACTCATTCCATCAACATTGTCTCGGTGACAACGAAAAAGAATGCCCTGAATGTGCTCCTGAGTACAGATCTGTGATAGAAATGAAGAGAAGTTTGGAGCAGAACTCGAAAGACCAAGATCTCTTCTTCCAGCAAGTGAAGAGCTCAAAAGATGGGTTTTCCGTAATTGCAGAGTACTTTGGAAAAGGAATCATCAGCAAAACTAATGACGGAACCATATAATTCTCTTCATACCTCAAGGTAAACCACTGAACTCAATTGCAATTAACTCAGGAAAATTCTCCTTTTCAATTAGTCAAGTCAAATTAATCCTTTGATCGTCTTTTCTCATTTACTGATCTATTAGTTCAGGAAGGGTGGCTGAAAGATATAAACTCAAGTGAGGCCAACATTAACTGTGTGGCGTTTTTGAATGTGAGATAACCTTTGAATCCTTTGAGCCTTATACTTTATTTGCTAAAATGTTGTGTAAGAGTGAGTTGGTAGTGAAGTTGGGGCTGGCTATATACTTGTTCTTGTTAGCGTTACATAATCTGCCAGGACTCAGGATGATGTATACATAATACATATCAAGTTGAAATAAATTTTTTGTGTGTGTTTGTTTTATCATTTGGATCTCCAAAATATATTGTTCTGTGTTGCCATGTTGGTTTGCATTCACACTCATCCATAAAATATAACAAGATCTAAAATGGAAAAAAAAAAATTATGTACCAAACAAAAGTTATTATTTCCTCACTCCAAACCAAAACAGTAAACCGAACCGATCGTGAAATTTCGAAAATCCGAATTTGGGCTGAACCAAATGTGGACATCACCGCCGAACCATACTTCCGATGCCTAACGCAATTCAAAATCCGATTCTCTCACTCATCTTCTTGACATAAACCCTAAACCCCTTTTTCGCTCTCTCTCTCTCTCTCTCTCTCTCTCTCTTTTTTTCTGGGTTCGAAATCTGTAAACATGTTCTCTCCAGTAACGAAGAGAGCTAATCAGAGCTCTCGCAATGACAGAACTCCACGCCCTAGAGTCGCTCCGCCGGATTCTCCAGTAACTCCGGCAACCAACAATCGCCGCGAATTGGCTCACCGTGACAATTTCAGCTCAGATCGCCCCGCCACGGGAACTCCTGCTCCTTGGGCTCCTCGTTTGTCTGTTCTCGCTAGGTATATCGATTCTCTCTGTCAATCTCTGCTTACATTTCTACACTTTGATTCCCGGATCTTGTTTGTTCTACATTTGGTGTACTGATATCTTTGTTTTCATGGTCATTGGTTTTGCCAAGAGCTTCTCCTGGAAACATTGGTGAAAAGGGAGATGATACAGACCAATTAAAGCCTGTATTCGTTGGAGAATTTCCCCAATTGATACGAGATGAACAAACCTCCTTCTCCACGAATCATCCAGGTTACCACTCTTTTCGTTAGATAGAAACAGTTTCTTTGAGGGAGAATATGTACTTAGTTTTTCTTCTTCTAATTCTTCTTTAGGTGATGTATGTGTATCCGGTGGAATGGACAAAGAAACCTGCCTTTCTTGGTTTATTACTGGAAGTAAACTTTTTGTATGGAGTCATTTGATGACTATATCATCAAGGAAATGTGTTGTTCTTGACATTCCTTTGGCCAATGAAGAGTCTGGTAGTGATGGTAAAAGCTGGTTGGTTAGTGTTGTCTCTTGGGATACTTCTGCAGGTCCAGCTAGCAGGGCTGCTCGGTCTCGCACTCCTGTTGGTATTGTGATGTGTAACAGAAAAACTCGAGCTGTTGTATACTGGTCAGATATTTTTTCTGGACAGGAAGCTGCCCCTGTTACTAATCTTGGATCTTCTGAGGAAATATCCTCTTCGTTCAGCAAGCGACAAAGCAATGGAATGAGAAGCACTAGAGCAGGATTTAGTGATTTTAATTCTTTGATTACTACCCCGGTTGGTGCGAGTGAGCGCCTTTGTATTGCTATTGTGTGCAGTTCTAATGGTGAACTATGGCAATTTACTTGCAGTCCTACAGGCGTCAAAAGTAATCATGTACAGTTGAACATCAGCTCTTCCTCTATAAGTGAAGGGTATCCTAGGTCCCTGATCTGGCGTTTTTCCCAAGGATTGGCAAGAGAGTCTTGTTGGCAATTTTTCATGTTGACAGATTGTGACATACATTGTTTTACTATCGAACCTTATCCTGCTCTGACCATTTCGAAAGTCTGGCATCATGAGATTGTTGGCACTGATGGTGATTCAGGTATCAAGAAAGACATAGCAAGTCAAAAGCAAATTTGGCCTCTTGATTTGCAGGTGGATGATCAGGGTAAAGTGATTACCGTTCTTGTTGCTACTATCTGCATGGACCGCGCCAGCAGTTCAAGCTATACTCAATATTCGCTTTTAACCCTGCAACATAAATCTGAGATGAGATTTCCGGATGGGAGAGAGGAAAGGGTTCTCGAGAAACAGGCTCCAATCCAAGTCATAATCCCAAAAGCAAGAGTAGAGGACAAAGATTTCTTATTCTCTATGAAACTCAGAGTTGGTGGTAGACCCCCAGGGTCCGCTATAATTCTTTCAGGTGACGGAACTGCCACAGTCTGCTACTGTCATGGTAATTCCACCCGGCTCTATAAGTTTGATCTACCTCGTGATGCTGGAAAGGTCTTGGATGCTTCTGTTCTTTCTTCAACTGATGAACATGAATATGGTGCATGGACTGTGCTAACTGAGAAAGCTGGAGTGTGGGCTATACCGGAGAAAGCAGTCGTTCTTGGTGGAGTTGAACCTCCAGAGCGAAGTTTGTCACGCAAAGGGAGCTCCAATGAGAGGTCACGCGATGAGACAAGGAGCACGCCTTATGGCATTGATAGAACTGCTAGATGGGAGAATTCGGATTTACAGGATAGTGGAAATCCTAAAATGGGATTTACTCGTCAAACAGCCCGTGAGGAAGAGTCAGAAGCTTTGCTTGGCCAGCTCTTTGAAGATTTTCTGCTATCTGGGAGAGTTGATGGATCCCTGGAGAAGCTTAGTCAATCTGGTGCATTTGATAGAGATGGAGAGACCAATGTTTTTGCTCGCAAAAGTAAATCTATAGTTGACACATTAGCTAAGCATTGGACAACAACTAGAGGTGCTGAGATAGTAGCTATGACTGTTATATCTGCACAGTTGGTCGAGAAACAACAGAAGCATGAGAAATTTCTACACTTTCTTGCTCTATCTAAATGCCATGAGGAGTTGTGTTCTAAACAGAGTACTCACTTTGATCTCTCACTGTTTATTTCTTTCTTACTGTAGCATGATTATGTTTCATTGCTTAATTATTGGTCAACCTGCTTCTACCACTTCCCTTGCTTACCCTCTGTGTAAATTGTTCTGGTTGGCATAAAACTGACTGGCTGCTTTAATGCATCTCTTTTATGGCAGGACATTCTTTGCAAATAATTCTGGAAAATGGTGAAAAACTTGCTGCAATGATTCAACTCCGGGAACTGCAAAATTTGATTAACCAGAGCCGCTCAGCCAGATTTGGCTCACCGCATCCTGGTTCAGAGGATCAAGTTTCATGTGCCCTTTGGGATCTTATTCAAATTGTAGGGGAGAGAGCCCGGCGAAATACAGTTCTTTTGATGGACAGAGATAATGCTGAAGTTTTCTACAGCAAGGTATCTGAACTTGAGGAAGTATTTCATTGCCTGAATAGGCAACTAGAATACATAATTAGAGCTGAACAACCACTGGGAATTCAAGTGCAGAGGGTCTGTGAACTCTCAAACGCATGTGCTACAATTCTTCGGACTGCCTTTGATTATAAAAATGAGCATCAGATGTGGTATCCACCACTTGAAGGGTTAACACCTTGGCACTCCCGGCCTGTTGTATGTGATGGACTATGGTGCATTGCGTCCTTTATGCTTCGCCTGTTGACTGAGGCTTCAAGGATTGATATCTCTGCTAAATTAGATATATACACGCATCTTGAAGTGCTTACTGAAGTTTTACTAGAAGCTTGTGCTAGTTCTACCACTGCTAAACTGGAGCGAGAAGAAGAAAACAAAGGTTTGCTTGATGTATACTGGACTCGGCGGGACACCATTTTCGACTGTCTTTATCAACAAGCTAAAGAGTTTATGGAAGCAGATTTTCAGGTTAGCACTTCTTTGCATGCGGTGCACTGCATATTATTTTTGTGTTGAATAACACCATCTACTGATTTTGTATTTGTAGGGCGCCAACGAAACAACTGAAAAGACAGATGAAGATATCTTCCGAAACCGTTGTTCAAATTTGCTTTCCATTGCTAAACGACATGCAGGCTATAAAATTATGTGGAGGATATGTTATGATCTCAATGACACAGGGCTACTACGAAACTTAATGGTATGATCTCTGGCACCTTTTTAGTTTGCTCCTTGAGTAATCTCAAAGGCATTAGATTTCTGGTGGTTTTGTTGTTTAAACTACCCAGGTTTTCAAATATACTCCTGAGGTTGCAGGGTAGAGTAGGCAATTTTTGTACTGTGTTTTCTTCTATTTGTGGCAGCTTCTAGACAGCTTTCACTTTTTTTTAATCATCTCTTTCTTTATCGTAGTCATCTTACTTCATAGCTATGTTACTTAGTTAATACCTTTGTGTTCTTGTGCAGCACGAAGGTGTAGGACCACAAGGAGGGTTCAGTTACTTTGTGTTCCAGCAATTCTATAACATGAAACAGCTCTCTAAGCTTCTACGGCTTGGAGAAGAATTCCAGGATGAGCTATTGATATTTCTAAAGCGCCATTCCGATCTGCTGTGGCTTCATCAGGTGTTTCTTCATCAATTCTCATCTGCCTCTGACACTCTTCATGCATTGGCTCTAGCACAAAATGAAGAGTCTATGACAAGTATTGAAGAAAGAACGGTGCCAGAGCCTGAAGATGTACAACCAACATTTGCAGACCGCAAGCGGTTTTTGAACCTTTCAAAGATAGCCTATGTGGCAGGTATAGTAGTTTATGTTCTTTGGGTGGTATATGCTATTGGTTTTGACATACATTTTTTTCTCTCTGAAATTCATGATAATTCTCATGTTGCAGATAAGGGTGCTGTTTCCGATTCGAAAGTGAAGCGCATTGAAGCTGACCTCAAGTTACTGAAGCTGCAGGTTAAGAGATTTTCAGCTGTGTTAATGTGTTTCCTATATAGCATGACGGTAAACTCAGCTGTGTAAATATTGTCTATAACTAGTGAAACCATACTTTGTGGCAGGAAGAACTCACAAAAGGTCTTCCCACTGACTCGAGAAATCGCCTATTCCGACCAGAGGATCTCATTGAAATTTGTCTCGATATCAAGGGCCAGGGCCGATGGGCAGCTGTAAAGGCTTTTGAGGTGTTTGCATGGACGAGCTGTACGTTCCGTGAGAATCATAGAAGTCTCTTGGAAAAATGCTGGAAAAATGCCGCGAACCAAGACGACTGGGACGAGCTCCATCAAGCATCTAATAATGAAGGTTGGAGCGACAAAGAAACATTAGAGAATCTAAGGAACACAGCGCTTTTCAAGGCTTCCAGAACGTGTTACGGACCAAACCGAGTCAACACTTATGATGGGGAATTCACACAAGTCCTTCCCTTGAGACGAGAGAACCCCGAGGATTCAACTTGTTCGGTAGAGGACGTGTTGATGAGCCATAAAGATTTTGCTGAGGCGGGAAAACTAATGTTAACTGCAATCATGTTGGGTTGTGTACAAGAAGAAGGTTTCGTAGCAGAAGATCACTCATCTCCTATGGAGTAATTAAATTGTCTTTCAAGTAAAAGTGACAATGTAAATGATTTTGAGGCGATTCAGTTGAGTTGAAGATGATTGTGTTGCACCTTTAATTGGTTCGGTTTTATGAGTTACTTCTTCGACATAGATATTGTATTATGATTTTGAGAGGATTCAGTTGAGTTGAAACTTGTTTGCTGATAAATGAACTTAAACCGTTCGCTTAACCAGTCCAACCAATCACTGAACCATGTCTGATTCGAAACTGCACCAAATGGATTTTAGCTTATGGTCAAACCGGTCGAGTAGTATTTACTATTCATGGTTCAGAATAAACGCAATCCAAAAAATATGAGATATCATCAAAAAGAAACCAATCCAATAAAATCACACTATCCTCTCATTGTATCTTCCACTGCCAGATGGCACCACCACAACCTATACTAATCTACTCGTAGGACCAAGGGAATCTAAATCAAACCCTTTCGACCAATCACATGTCCCTGACGTGTACATATGATAAGAACACCTTCTCTGTTATAAAACACCGATTGGTTTCAGTTTCACACCATCTCATCTCAACTCACTCTCTCACCAATCCTTTATAAACGCAAAAAAAGGACTTGGATAAGAAATGGCCACATCAGCAATCCAGCAATCCTCCTTCGCCGGCCAAACCGCCCTCAAGCCCTCCAATGACCTCCTCCGCAAGGTCGGCGTCTCCGCCGGCGCCCGCATCACCATGCGCCGTACCGTCAAATCCACTCCTCAGAGCATCTGGTACTAAATCAAATCTCTCTCTCTCTCTCTTACATTAGACAAAAAAAAAATTTGATGAAATGTAAAATTTATTCAAACAAAAAAAACGGTTTTACTATTTTACAATAAGTGTGACAATATTTTGATTTTGAGATCTGTCTAAACACTAACCACAATTTAAAATATGTGTAACAGGTATGGACCAGACCGTCCCAAGTACTTGGGACCGTTCTCGGAGAACACACCATCATACCTAACCGGAGAATACCCCGGAGACTACGGCTGGGACACCGCCGGGCTCTCGGCTGACCCAGAGACATTCGCCAAGAACCGTGAGCTTGAAGTTATCCACAGCAGATGGGCAATGTTGGGAGCTTTGGGATGCACATTCCCTGAGATCCTCTCAAAGAACGGTGTCAAGTTCGGAGAAGCCGTGTGGTTCAAGGCAGGTTCTCAGATCTTCTCAGAAGGAGGTCTTGATTACCTAGGAAACCCTAACTTGATCCACGCGCAAAGCATTTTAGCCATATGGGCCGTTCAGGTTGTGCTCATGGGATTCATCGAAGGCTACAGAATCGGAGGAGGACCATTGGGAGAAGGACTTGACCCGCTGTACCCCGGAGGTGCGTTCGACCCATTGAACTTGGCAGAGGATCCAGAAGCCTTTTCTGAGCTGAAGGTGAAAGAGCTCAAGAACGGTCGTCTTGCAATGTTCTCAATGTTTGGATTCTTTGTTCAAGCCATTGTTACCGGTAAAGGTCCAATTGAGAACTTGTTTGATCACTTGGCTGATCCTGTCGCTAACAACGCCTGGTCTTACGCTACTAACTTTGTCCCCGGAAAGTAATTGTCATCTGGATTTGCTTTGTAATCTCTGTGCTTTGTAAAACCGTTAATGTAATATTCAGTGTTTTATGTGAATTTGGTACTTAATGAAGTTTCTTTTGTCAGGATTGGTTTTTCTCATTGATTGCATCTTTTGGCAAGTGGTAAAATTACATAAGAGGTTTAGATACGTCGAATATCATGTAGATATATGTGAACCAAACACAAGCAACATCCGAATGAGTGGTTCACAAAATTTCATAAATACAACATATTTTTGGAGATTTTTTTTTTGTATATATATATAGGTCAATGGAATAATAAAAACATCTAAAGGTTTGTATCAATCCCACACAAGTTAATAAGAAAATATAATACAAAGGATATATGCCTCAAGTTTACAAATAAGTTAGTTAGCAAATTTTCCTAACCTTCTTCATTGTTTTTCATCAAGTTATTTTCTTCGACTTTTTACTAATACCAAACAACCAAACAACAATCCCAATCAAATTCTTATCTCACGAGCGTTGATTGATACCTTCCTTGAGACTCTATAATATTTAGATGCATAAACTTCTTATTGCACCGCTTTTAGTATATCTATTGTAACCACATCAGAATCGTCAAAGACAAGATAAAATCCCCAACAGTTTTACGTTTTTAACCGAACCGATGCCAGAACCAAAATATTTTTAAAATGACAACCAAACGTTTTTTTTGTACGAAACTAAAACTGACCCAAGAACCCCAAAATTACGGTTCGGTTTGGATCGGTTCGGCTAGCTTTGTTTTTTTGGCCACCCAAGTTAAAGGCCCAATAATAACATTGACGTAATGTCACTTTGCCTTAATATAATTTAGTGACTAAAATAACAAGAAATAGGGAAACCCTAAACCAACGCCAGCCATATTTCATACTTGTTTCTTGGCCCCTATTAGAAGGAGAAGGACGGCAAGAGCTCACAAATCCAGTCCGGAACCATGTCAAAGTTCTGGGAGACTCAACCTGTTGGCCAGCTTAAGGATATCGGAGACACGAGTTTGCATCAAGGGCCAATTGAACCCGCAAAACCGTTATCTGAGGTCAAGCAAGAGCCGTACAACCTTCCTTCTCCTTATGAATGGACCACACATGCGATATGAACTCTGATGATACGTGTTCAGAGGTCTACGACTTTTTCAAGATGCACTTTTCTGATGAAGGAGATGTGTTCAAGGTTCATTACACAAAGGAGTTTCTAAAGTGGGCATTGTGTCCACCTGGTTATTACCAAAGCTACCATATTGGAGTCCGTGCCAAAACCTCGAATAAAATCGTCGCTTTCATCAGTGGCGTGCCAACAAGAATCAGAGTGCGCGACGAAGTTGTTCAAATGGCAAAGATTCATTTCTTGTGTGTCAACAAGAAGATTAGGTCTAAGAGACTTGCTCCTGTAATGATCAAGGAAGTGACTAGAAGGATGCACTTGGAGAACAGATGGCAAGCGATTTATACCTCGCTTGATCATCTACTTCATACTCCAGTCACCACATGCAAGTACTGGCTCAGAATGTTGAACCCAACGAAGCTAATCATTGCAGGGTTTTTAAGCTTTGGTAAAAGAATGACAATGTGCATGGCCGTTAAACTTAACAAGTTACCAGATGCACCCATCACTTGTGGATTTAGGGAAATGGAACAACGTGATGTCCCTAGTGTTGGCTTCTCCCAAGGGAAGATGTAGTCTATAGTTACGTAGTAGAAAGCCATGAGACTCATGAGGTCACTGACTTATGCAGCTTCTACAGTGTCCCTATAACTAGCGTTGGTAACCCGAAATACACGACGGTGGTGGAATGTGCTTATTCTTACTATAATGTCGCGACAAAGACATCTTTTTCTCAGCTGATGAATGATGCGCTAATAGTCTCTAAGCAAAACGGTTTCGATGTGTTCTACGCTTTGGATGTGATGCACAATGAGAGCTTCTTGAAAGAGTTGAGGTTTGAACAAGGAGATGGAAAAATGCACTACTATCTTTATAATTACCGTTTGAGAAGTGCATTGAAGCCATCAGAAATTGGACTTGTTCTTTGGAGAATGTTTTTAAAAGGAAGAGAGAGTGTTTAAATATAAAATTAATAAAAGTTGAGTAAAAGGATGAAAGATAAAATATAAAGTTGAGTAAAAAGAAGAGAGAGTGTGTGTTTTAATAATTTTATATTAATTTTAGACCCCAAGGGGTTTGCAATAATGATGGCCTTAAATAACTTGCTTATATGGTACAAGTTTTGTTGAATTTATTTTTATTTGGTTCTTCTATATATGAACTACTTCTCCCATTTATTAGTTTGGTCGGAAATGCGATTTTGAACTTTTTTGGGAGTGCATGTGATTTTGTTAGTTTTTTTTTGTTCAACTCATGTGATTTTGTTAGTTGTGTCATCTTTTTTGAGAATGCATGTGATTTTGTTAGTTGTGTCATCTTTTTGTGTGCGGCTTCACTTGTCGTATAGATAAGGAGTCAGTTGACCCTGATAACTAAAGTCACGCAAATATGCGGATGTGAGTTTCAGTGGACTCTCAAGGCTTTCATCATTTTTTCAAAATATTCGTAAAATCTTTGTGCCTGTGGGTCCATATTTTAATTGAGAAATTATAGTTGGAAGCATATAGCAATGGATGGGTCCATAGTTTAGTGGTAGAATCCTCAATTGCTGTCGAGAGGCACCGGTTCGATTCCGGTTGGATCCAAAGTATTTTTGTTCTTTTTTGGATAAAAGGTTCATTTAAAATTTGCAAGAAAGAAAAATACAGTAGGAAGTCCACACAGCTTTTTTTTTAATCTCAACCCAATAGTAATCTTTCACCCAAAACATAAAAATCGGAAAAAGTATTGTATCCTATCCAACAACAATTTATCACATTTGCTTAGGGGATGTTATTCAATCAATGATTCTAAATCCTACTTTAAAATCATGTTATTCAGTCAATGAATCTAAATCCTACTTTAAAATCCATTTTATAAATTATAACTAGTAATTTTTTTTAAAAAAAGATATGTATCTAATAAAGAGTACAAGATGTAAAAAAAAAACATACGCCTTAAAAGTTGTAGACACTAGATGATGTTACACACAGGCCAATCTCTTCTTATTCCAATTATTTTCTCTATTTTTCACTCTGAAATACAATAAAAAATATCGGAAAAAAACAAAAAATAATAAAAAATAGAATTTCCCCATTTTTACTTCACTAATCGTATTATATAAAGGTATAATTCTATCTCACGAGATCACAACATCTGTCAAGTAGTCCATCAGATTCTAAACGCATGTCAATTATTTAAATATGTAAGTTTTTCATTATCAAAATCGTTAATTACTTAAAAAGTAAGAATTTAAAATAAATAAAAAACATAAAATAATTTTACAAATTGCACAAAATCTCTATATGGATATTTATATAAGGTATTTGGTTGAAAATAATTAATAAAAAAGAAATTTAATATTTCCTATAAATCAAACAATCCTCGCATCGCGAATGTCTTATTCTAGTATCTAGTACTTTAGAGTTTACTAATTCTTAAGGTAAAAAAACAGTATTCATCTAGACAACGTAAGACTAGAAATCTTGTAGGAAGATAGAGATACAAACCAACCTCGTAGCAATTACCCAATGGCGTTAAAGAGCATTGAACAACATTTGACTTCTTTTACGTGTTATGCTATATCCTGATAACATCGATGACGTCAACATTGGTTTACCAGACTTTGACTTTCTGTCACGCCTCGCAAACAATATATAATCAGCACCAAACGGAGTCTGGAATCTCAAGAAAAAAACCCTTGTACATAAATATCGCAGTGAACGGTATATGAGTTTCGATGCATAGACAGGACGAATTATCAAGTGGTGGTACAATGGACCGCAAAGAGGTGCAAACGGATCGAACATGCACAATTTGGAAAGGTGTCTCAAAATGACCAACGATTAGTTCTAAGAGCATGTATCTCAAAAACACTCTCGTGAATATAAAACAATTTTTTCTAATATTATCAAATAATTTAATTAAATACAAAAAAAACCAATTATAAGTACACATGTGGCATTGGAGTCTCTCATACTCTTTCGAAAGTTTCACATATGAGAAACGATCGTGGTTCTCTCTCCTCTCTAATTGTTTTATTTTTATTTTTTATTACTCTGATATCCTCCTAAACCCCACTGACGGAGGTGCTCTAACTATTCTTTGAGAACCAGCGACCAATCTGCCTTAGTGAGTTTCGATCGTATATATGGACCAATCTGCCATAATTCTTTGATTGATGCGGTGAAAACTTAAAAATTAAGAAAGAAATTGTAGAAAATTTATGTTTTTCACTTTAACCAATAATGTATTTAGATTTGGATACATCTGTAAGCAATTCTTTTTTTTAACCATCTGAAATGATATTAATCAAGAACAAAGGAAGAACAAGAGTTTGAAACAAAACAAAGAGAAAACTTGCAAAACAAGCATCACACCCAATGACAAGAGTTGCATAAAGCTGATCATTGTGGGAGCCTAAGCTAGCACAATTAGATTTGTAAGGGTTTCGAGAGGAAGCAGAGATTTCTAGGGTAAGCTAAGACAACCAGATATGAGAAAAGAGTTTTGTTATTGCTTTCAATGTGTTTGAGTACAAAGTTGTGAATAAGATCCTCTTCCTTAGGGTTTGTACAAAGAAGTATATATATAGCTTCCTAAGTCGGCTAAGCCTCCTAAGTCTTCGCGGAGTCGGTTGCACCAACGTGGGCTTCGTGTCTGGACCGGGCTTCAGGCTATCTCTATGTCGTTGGGCTGGAGGCTGCGCTGGACCGTTGACATAATCAGCAGCCGAGGAGAGGACGCGGTCGGTCATTGGGCCGAGGCCGTGGTCGGTCACGAGGCCGAGGTCGTGGTCGGCCATGAGGCCGAGGCCGAAGTTGGTCATAAGGCCGAGGACGTGGTCGGCCGTGAGGCCGAGGCCAGGGTCGGCTCTGTCGTGCCGAACCCGTCTTCACTCGTGAAGTCTTGTGCGGCCCTTCTGCCTTGCCCAGACACCTTCCATGGCTACCTGCTTTGCTCCGCGTGAAGACCTAGGTGCTATTCCGCCTTGTTAATTAGGAGTCCGAAGGGTCATTTCTGTAGTCATCCGTCTTTGAACGTTAATGTTGAGTGGGTGAAAACCAACCCCAACAGTTAGCCCCCCAGCTTGGTAGTGTTAGAGATAATAGTGCCGAGTTAAGGATGTATTGGGTATCAGCGTTAACGTTCAAAGTCATGGCGTTGTTGGCATAACCACTTTATACTGGAGGTTTTAAGACTCCGTAAGCATTCTGAAGGTTTCAAGACTTCCTGCTTCGTCTGCTGAAGTTGCTGCGTTTCTGCAGAATTTTTTTTTTTTTTTCGAAGGTTTTAAGCTTCGTATTTCCTATGGAGGTTTTAAGACTCCGTGTCCCAAATGCCGATGGCGAGGTTGCAGCGGGCAAGGGAGCCGATGAGGATGAGGAGGCCGATGACTGAATTTCTCCCCTTGTTTATGACTTAGTTTATTTTTTGCTCATGAATGAGGCTCGTTCTTGGTCAATTGCTCATGAATGGGGCTTTGTTTGCTCATGAATGAGGCTTTGTTTTCTCATGAATGAGACTTTGTTTGCTCATGAATGAGGCTTTGTTTGCTCATGAATGAGGCTTTGTTTGCTCATGAATGAGGCTTCGTTTGCTCATGAATGAGGCTTCGTTTGCTCATGAATGAGGCTTTGTTTGCTCATGAATGAGGCTTTGTTAAGTAGAGAAAACGCAAATGCACTCACGCTCTTTATCTGCCAACGTTGCTGTTGGGCTTTGCAGAATGGTGTTGTTCTCTAAACACGTCTGTCCGAGAACAAGTACACCCTAAGTTTTACCAGCGTGGAACCTGGGTTTTCTGAATGACTGTTTAGGGTACATGCCGAACAAATCATTGGCAGCTGCATTTTACCAACGATGCTTGTTGGGTTTCTGAGTGATCAGTTGGGTTCGTCCGCCCTAATACTGAACGCTGATACTTATATAGCGCGCTTTGAATCCGATGCTTGTAATTCCGCTTCAAGGACCGAACTCACTCTTTGACCTTTACTTTTACCCGCATGAATAAAGAAACCGTCTGCGTCCCGTAGAATCCAAGCTGCAGTACTCTCCATTGTTGTACTAAAACCACAATCATAGTTGCATTTTATGTAGTTTCTTAGTGGTTTAGTCCATTGTGATTGGTTTTTCTCACTACAAGAAAACTAGGGAGTTATACTCAAGGTACACTAAAGGTTTGAAGGATGCAAGGGATGCAGTTGATGAGTTTGAGAAACTTTTAGGAGGAAGTTCACCAATTAAGAAGGGAGAGAGTCAATTGGCGCAATGCAGTAGCCAATCTATGGAGATGGTTACAAGCAATTTTTTGCCAATAAAAGCTGTAAGTTTAATAATCCCACCTTATGCAGGAAGAGGATTTGGTACTCCACACACCAGTCAAGTACCAACACCAAGTAAACTAGAATGGAGAGTCAAGCAGAAGTACCACCCATACATAAGACCACAGAGTGAGGTTGTTCCATATCAACCACCACAACAGAGATTGCCACCGAAACCACCAACACCAACATCAACACCAACACCACCCATTCCTACATTTGTTACTATGCAAGATTTCACATGTTTGCAGGAGCATGTGATAAAAGTGATGACCTTATTCGATCCCATACTGGGTAGAATAGAGAAGCTGGAGAAATACCATACTGAAGCGGGAGAAGTTGCAGTTCAAAGTTCAGAATCTTCTACTCTGATAGTGGAAGAAAAGCAGCAAGTTGATGCTGAAGCCAAGATGAATGATGCAGGAACAATTGGGAAGTCCAGTCCACCAGTTATTGAGGACCGACCAAATCACCAGATCAATCGATCGAGCAATCAAATCGCAATAACAAAGAAGCAGGAGGCTTCAGTCGACCGACTTGTATTAAAGTCGACCGACCCACCATTGTCACTACCACCATCATTACCACGCTTGACGATGCAAGCAGGAAAGAAGTCAAAGAAACTCAACCGAGTAAGGTTAGCAAATTTGGAGATTACAACAACTGAAGCTGAAGATACTAGTTTGATGAATCCCAAGAAGAAACAACAGAATCCTATTATCCAATGTAAGATTGCTGGAATGGATTACAACAACTGCATAGTTGCTCTGAAGAATGATGTGAATATTGTTTCACCATCAGTGGCCAAGAAGTGGGGAAAGATAGATAACACCAACATTATGTTGAAGATGCCAGAAGGATATGCAAGACAAGCTGCATGAATCATGCGAAACATTCAAGTTTAAGTCAAGGACCTGGCCATTCAAACCGACTTTATGATTGTTCGACATGATGCAAATCCAAGGGATCCTTTTATCCTTGGTAAGCCATTTTTAGCAGGCAGTGATGAAGCAATCCGCCAGAAGTACAAGGCGTTGATAAACGATTGGAAGGAATACGTAAAGGCCAATGAATGGAAGGACGCGCAGCAGGAGTTTGCTAGCGATTCCTCTTTAGTTTGACATATCATTGTCATCTAGTCAAGCTATTGACATAAAGAAGCGCTGAATGGGAGGCAACCCATTAGGTACGTTTTATTTTAGGTATTTTTGAGTTTTGTTTTGTTTTTAGGCGAGGAGAATCAACAAGAAAGAAGAAATTGATTGGACGATTTCGCAGTCGGCCGACTTCTCATTAGAGTCGACCGACTCGTGCCCCGAAGGTACCAAAATTGTCAATTTTCGATTTTTCATTAACATTCCTTTCAGTCATTTGTTACACCGGGACGGTGTAATTCAAGTCTGGGGGGAATGCAAATCCTTTGCTAATGAATTTTTCTTTGATGATCTCAAGTTTTTCGCCGCTTTTTATTGAGTCAAACTGTTTTTGGAAACAATGATTATAATCAGGACATGAAACCACTTAAATTATTCTGCTTATTAAGATTGTCTACAAACCCGCTTAATGAAAGAATAGTGATATTATGAGCGACATGACATTTCTGATCCCATTCACCATGGATAGACACGACCGGATCATATGTTCATCCATTTTTAACATATGTGATTATTTTTTACAGAGATAATTGTGGTAAACACAACAATAACCAACAATTGATTGTTTTGTGTTCATTTGTCTAGTGCATTAACCGAAAACAAAGAAACAAAAAATGAAAAAAAATAGAGAAAATAACTAAAGAGAGATAAATAAAGTTAAAAAAAAAAGGAAGTAGATTGCAAGAGCAAGATCGAGAGTGGTAACGTTTTACCTTTTCAATTAGGGGCTGCAAATAGTTGGGAAAAACGATTAATCAAAGAAAATCCATATGGCTAAAGTTGGACTCAAAACGATTTGATGGTGTTAAGTTATTTTCGTCTTATATATTAGGTAATGGGTATGTGTGTAAAATTACGTCTCTACGAAACATTGTGTATGTACGAACCATTGTGTCTTTTCAATTTTCTTGTTTGAAGAGACATGAACCAAAAGAGATCGCCAACTGTAAAATCGAAGATGACATAAACATATTATTGAACATTGATATATCCCAATTTGGTCGATTATGAAATCCTAAGAGGTATTAACGACTAATCCATAAGAATCCATTATCTCACCAATCTTCATAAATGAATAAACAAAAAGTGAAGTCAATAGGAAAAGCTCTACAATGCAATAGTCTTTGAGGAAAACACATGTTCGTCCTCTCCTTGGAGAAATCATGGACAAAATTTATGATGTGAAATAACAAAGGCATAAAGGACCGGTTGGAGAACACAGAGAAAGCGGACACAAACATTTTGCTGAGAACTCAATCAATCTAGAAATTGTAGAAGAATAATCTTAATCCTTAGTACCAGAAAGAAAAAGAAAAAAATCATAATCTCCAAAGCCTAAATAACAATTGTGTAGGGGATCTACAATTGAATATGACGATAACGAAGCGGTGTCGAAACACAACGATAAATAAAAACGATAAGAAGGAATCCTGACAGACGTGGAGGGTGCAGTGAAACCCGGGTGTAGATAATTTATGGGTTTAAGAAAATCTGAGTGAGAAACACGTTCATAGGTTTTGAGGATAAAACTGAAGAGACTAAAAGTCTTAAAAATCTGAACCTGTATATAAATCGATGAATCGTTGCGACTGAAAAGGAATTTTGGTTCTAGAGATGCGTTTATTTGGGAAGAAATGGACGCAAACCATTCGTGGAATGATGATTTGAGATCTTTAGTTAAAACTAAATCTCATCCGTTAAGTTCTTTTTAAAGAAAATCAAGATCGTTCGATTGACTTTTTTTTTATAAACACAAAAAAGTGATGATGTCAAGCAAACACAAAAAAGTGGTGTGCTATAGATTATTGTATTATATGTTTTTTACTTATTACCTTTTTTCTTTTATAATTTTTTATTTTTATATACGTTGCTTTGATTATTTTTCATTTTGCAAAATTTTTTAGAAAATATGTTTTTTTTATGATACTCACACCGTTTTTACAAATAAAGATAGATTTATTAAATATTTTAATGGTCTCAAGTAATTAACTAATGCTAAAAAATTAGATTATTTATGATATTCCCAAAATATCATCACGGTGTATGCTCTAAAAGTCTATGAAGAAAGACTTATTTACAACTTTGGTACCACACTTTAAATTTTAAAATGATGGTAAGATTATTTAGCAAAAAAATAATAAAAAAATGATGAAGTGAATAATTTTCTGAATAATTTTCTCATTATTTGTCTCGAGACGTTCACACGCACCAAGACCAAATCTTCTTCTTCTCTCTCACGGCCACGGGACTGTTCAGTCATTTTGTATAGACCCACCCACACACACAGTTACACATATACACACGCGCTTTTTTCTTCTAATTTCTTTCTTATTCTAATTTCTTTCTTATTTTGGCCAAATCAAATCTGAGAGCTCCTGTGTCTTTAACCGCCTTCTCTCTTTCCTTCTCTATCTCTTTTCTCAGAGAGTCGATCGGAAAAAATGGTGGTTCCAGGACGGAAAACCGTCTGGGATTGTGTGATTGAAGTGACGAAGATGGCGGAAGAAAATTCCGTCGATGCTCGTCTTTGGGCTTCTCACTTACCGGCGAACTTGAAATCCGTCGTGGACTTTCCGTCGACGGAACTCGCCGATGTTCTCGTCTCGTACATTTGCTGGGATAATAACGTCCCTATTCTCTGGAAGTTCCTTGAACGAGCAATGGCTTCGAAGCTCGTTTCTCCTCTCGTCGTACTTGCTCTGCTCTCTCTCAGGTTTTTTTCTATTTCGATTCATCGTTCATGAATTTAGGGTCTTACAGTGAAAATTTCTACGATTTGTGATGAATGTTTGACTAAGGATCTTTGATTTAGGCGTTGTGTTTATTGTAAGCTCATGTGTTTGTGAATTTAAGGTTTTACAGAGCAAAATTTCTACGATTTATGATGAATGTTTGACTAAGTATGTATGAGATTAGGATCTTAGATTTAGGCGTTGTGTTATTGCAGCTCATGTGTTTGTGATTGTTGGATTTTGTTTTGCAGAGTTGTTCCAAATCGTTCTACGCAACTAGCAGCTTATAGAATTTACTTGGAGCTTCTTAAGAGTTAAGAGAAATATTTTCAGGATTAAAGATCATATCAGTGGACCTTACTACGAGAAGTGAGTCTCTCTTACTACTGTTTCATTCAAATGTTGAAATTATTACTAAATGTATATTACATGCTTTCTTTCAATGAACATCGTAAAAGTTCTGCTCGTTACTTCAAAGAAATAGTAGAGAATACGATTACTGTTTGTTGTTTGGCATACTAGTTGATACCTTAGCATGGTTGTTTTCTTGGTGATTTATCATCTTTCTACTTTGTACAGCGTCATGAATTCAGTAGCGAAGATTCTTCGCCTGGAAACAAGCAAGCCTGGTATACTTGTAGTAGAATTTGTCTTTAAGATGGTGTCACAACTACTAGATGCATCCTTAAGTGATGAATATTGACTAGAGCTAAGCCAAGACGCTAGCTCGCAGTGGCTAATCAAGTCTCAAGGAATGGATATTGACGTCCCTGAGGGGAAGAATGAGAATAACGGATGTCTCGAGAAGTTACAAACTTCAAATACCACCATGGCTATCGAGATGATTGCGGAATTTCTCAGATATACTGTGACCTCCAGATTGCTATACTTGGTGAGCTACAACAGGTAAATCATAATAACTATCCATCTTCAGTGTTGAAGCTTGAATTGATCTTTTATTTTTTTGGTTATTTTGTCTTATGGGATCACCGTCAGTTTTTAAATTTGCCATGGCAGATGTTTTGTTTAATCATAGCCTGAATTTTAACAAGTTTTCTCTCCTTTGTGAAGGGATGTTTTTAAAAAAAAATGTTTGCTATTCTTTTTTTTTCAGGGTTTCAAATTGGCATGAATTTGTCCAGAGATTACAAGTGCTTGGAGAAAATTCATTGGCCTTAAAACATTCAAAGCTTATAAATTCAAGGGATCTATTGGAGTTGGCTTCAGACACACGGTTTAGGTGTTATCGTGAGAGCAAAGTATATTTGTTATGGAAATCCGGTGCGATCATGGACTTTGGATCTCTCGCTGGCTTATGCCATGGAGCAAGCCTCTCTTCACTTTGGCTTCCTCTAGACCTGGTATTTGAAGATGCTATGGATGGATATCAAGTAAACCCAACTAGTGCGATTGAAATCATTACTGGTAAATTTCAGACTCCATATTCCTTCACTTGTGGCTTTTGCTAAAGAGGAGATATCTCAAATATATAATGAAGTGAGAGTGACTCAATAATATCAAATTTTCAGGTCTAGCTAAAACACTTAAAAGAAATTAATAGGAGCACTTGGCATGACACCTTCTTGGGTCTTTGGATAGCAGCTCTCCGACTTGTTCAAAGGGTTAGACAATCTCTTACTGTTTGTGGTCACCAATCAAGTGCATTTTTTTCTTGCTTACAAGCTTTTCTTACTCCATGTTTTTTTGGTAATTGGTTCCGTAAAGATTGCTGCTAAAATTGACTACTATAATCCCCAATTTTTTTTTTACCTAAAGCTCATTCTTGCAGTTTCAAAGGACTGTTTTACTCATTTGCTCTGGAGTTAACTAGGCTAAATTGAAATCTTTGTTATTTGTATGTTAGTCTGTCATCCATGATATAGTCAGATTTTTAGTATCCGATGACTGTTCTGATATTCTTATCTTTATTTATGCTAGGAAAAAGATCCTATTGAGGGACCTATTCCTCGACTAGACACAAGGCTGTGCATGTCATTATGTATTCTACCTCTTGTGGTCGCAAACCTTATTGAGGAGGAAGAGATAGCATTTGTCATGGAGAAGCTGCGAAATGATCTTATTACAAGTTTGCAGGTCCTCGGTGAATTCCCTGGTTTGCTGGCTCCTCCACAGTGCGTTGTTTCTGCTGCCAACAAGGCTGCCACAAAGGCAATCTTGTTTTTTTTCTGGTGGCAAAATCATCTTCTGATGTCATAAACATGAAGGACATGCCTATCAACTGCTGTAAGTTAATCAAAATCCTGCTCTGTTAAATTGAAGTTAACCCAATATGTTTGTCATCATATGCTTCATGATTAATGTGTCTTGAATGTCTGTCATTTGTTGATGTTATGGGTCTCTTTCTTGCCTAACATAATTTATGTTTGTAGCTGGAAACATGCGCCACCTGATAGTTGAGGCTTGTACATTTACTGTAATTTAATAATATTCACATTTTATCAAAAAAAAAGTGGAAGCCACCAGATTCCCCGGGCTCGGGAAAATAAACCCAGATTGTGGCACAACCCTGGTAATGTATTACAAGATGCATGACAGTATATATACTCAGGCTCTTGTGGAAGAGAACATTACCGCCGTAGCATTTTGAGCAAGAAACAGGTTTTCTGAACAAGGTCTGACTCGTCAATCTTTTGTCTTTTTGGGTCTGGTTTTGGTGGTGGATCAAGAGCCATTCTCGGGATCACACACAGGTGTCCAAGTGCAAGCCTCCCTTGCTCTCTCCGGCCTCCTCACTTTCTCTCACGATCCCGTTGAAAACGATGGAAACAATTCTCAAGAACCGTCTCCATACCAGCGGCATTCTTTCTCAGCTTTTCTTTCAAGATTGCAGGACGACTTACTACTTCATATACGCTTCAGCAAATCGACAGAAAAGATTGGTCCTGCTGCCATCACCTGGCTTCTTCATAAACTCGAACTCAGGATCATTATTCCTTTTTCTCTCTTCCTTTACATAACATCAATCATCAAAGGGGTCTAACAATAACTACATTACCTGGCCAAGGCCAAGTTTGTCGAGCCAGTACCATCCCAACCCATTGAGCGTTTCAGCGGAACCGTCACCACTTTCTGAATCAGAAGATATCATGCAAGTCCAAGCACGGACCAAAGCATTCCTGCGCAGCAGACAAAGATGATTAAACAATTCAAAAAAAGTAAAATACAAAAACATAGAAGAAAGGTCATTAATTATACTAGGTAGTGTTAAATAAGAGTCAAAGATACCACGAGTGCACAAGTATGCGTTGGATGATATTCAAGAATCTGACAAACAAACAAGCCAAAGAAACTGTTCAGTGTCCAGAAATTGACAAAGAAACATCATTCTGTAAAAACCAAAGTCGCGAAACAAAAAAAAAGAAGCAAAAGGGAAGCTCTTGTAAACGAGAAGAAAAGGCACTAGACACATCTATCATCGTTAACCTTTTCATAGGATTCAACCTTTTTACAGCCAACAAGAATCCAACGTTAGTAAGTAGCATAACTTGATCCAAGGCACCTATCTACTCATGTGAACTACCACAATTCTCTACTCAATTGAGGAGAAGATGAAAAACGTACAAGTTTCTCAGTATTAAGTATTATAGACTTCGCCAAGCTTCGGAGACGGTGGCCTTGCAACAATTGCTTCATCGGAAATGTCTCTTCTGTCTTTAGATCTTTCAATTTCCTCGTGATTTGAGCGAATTTTCTCCAGAATAATTCTGATATCCACCGGAGAGGCAGGAGGAGCCTCGAGTGACGTCGAACCGGACATTAATTATACACTAGCAGAAAACACAATTAAAATCAGATTCCGATGGAAAACCGAAACTTAGGAGTTTCAGAGAGAGAGATGAGCTAATTAAGATTTAAGAAACACCGTACCTCAGACTGTAAGGAACAGCCCCGCCGTGACGTCGAGAAGAAGCTCGGTTTATAAACGAAAGCTTGTCAGACAAATTGGATCAGACAAGAAAGATCGAAGAAGATTTCTTGTCAGACAAATTGGGAATCGGTGGAGAAACGAAACGATATGGTATGTTTTCTTCGAGAAATTGGTTGTAATGTGATTTTGATTGAGTATTGTGTCTCGTAGGTTTTGTGATTCTTAATCTTATGTAATTGCTGGGATTTGAGAACTGAGAGGACGATTTGATGATTTCTCGATTGTTTTGGGTCTGAATTATACGGAGAATTTAAATCGAATGTCTTAATCAAAGCTCAAGTCACTCTATGCCCAATGCTCTTAAGCAGTCATTAATCTTCTCTTATTGATTGTCTATTTGTGTATCTTTGAGAATAGATAGAAGATGATTGCTTTTTGAATTCGTGATTCCTTGTTGTTGTTGGTGCTGAGAATGATTTTACTTTGTTTGTGTAGGGAAGAGAAGATGAAGGATTAAAGATCCTGAAGAGGATGGTAATTCGTAATTGGTGTTTGTGATTAGTTTTGCAGTAAGATTTTGCTTAAAAGTTGTTGAATTAGAGAGAGGATTTTGGATATGTGGGGATTTCATATGTGTGTGTCATATTTCTATGGATTCATGTTCATAGCTTGAAGATTTACCCCCTTTGACTCTCGTTTGGACTATGTGGTTAAGTTTCTTTGAAGCCAATGCATGAATCATGCTCTTCCTCTTTGGCCCTTCTTGAAACAATCTTCCTTCTGTATCAATTGAATCATGTTCATACAATTTTCTGGTTTTATTTTAGAGAACCCCTAATGGGTTTAGACTAATGCTGCTGATGTCCCACCACACCACCTTCTTGTGAGGCACCACCGGGAATCTCTCACGACCTGAAAAGAAAGATCGAATATATATAATCGGAGTAGGTCTCTCATCTTCTTTCCCAACAAAACAAACAAATATTAAGAGTTATTGGCTTAAAAGACCGACCTTTTCCCATACCGAATCTGCGGACGGAGATCTTTCGGGTTTCAAACTACTGCAAGAGAAAGGAGATCTTTCGGGTTTCAAACTACTTCAATCTATCGGCCGACTGAGAGAAAGGTGATCTTTAGGGTTCCAACTTTGAGTAGATATACGTCACACGCGAAACTTATAGGTCTCTCTAATGGGCTCTATATACTAAACTGGGCCTATAGATGCCCAAACAACTCTAAACAATACTACATTTGAGCCCTTCTTTTTTTATTATATAAAGTTTGATACGTCAAACATAATAATAAGTATCAAATTGATCATAATAAGTATCAAATTGATCAGTCCGAGATTTTGAAAACTAAATTTTAGGTCATTTCACAAAGAACATTGATACTACATTCGAAGATGCTACACAACTGTTGTTCTATTTTGATCCACTATTTCGGCCTGAGTGTCTGTATCCATTACGCTGCAATCAATTTAGAGAATAAGAGCAACTAGTTAATATATTTCACTTTCCAACTTTATTACTGACAGAATGATAAGGTAACCCATTACTACTGCCCAACGTTCGGAACTGTCCCATCATCACCGTGACCGGCTGGCCCATCATCTGCTCGAGGTGCCAAAAAAGTTCATTTGCCCCACCGCGAAGAAACTAAAGTGAGGAATTTGATCCACCATGTTCTGCAAAATAATTCATTAGCAACCTTAAATAGAAATCACATACTAATAATCTCAGATTATACTCCTTCATGTTACTTAGAAACCCTAGATTTGAAACAAAACCCCTCCTAAACTCCAAGAAACATAGCGATCAAAGAAACCAAAAATCGATCTTTATATGAACGAATAACAAGAAAACCGATAATCTTGCCGGAATTTGTTGATATAAGAAAGAGAAAAGAAAAAATAGAGCGATAAAATAGAAAAAAAAAGAGAGAGTTATATATGAAGAATTAACAAGAAAATCTAGCCGGAAGTTAGGAATTAAGAGAGTAATATTCGCGAGAATCTCGCTGGAATGTTTCGAGTAGAAAAGATTGAAATTGAAAAAAAAAACAGAGCGGTAAAACAAAAAGAAAAAACAGAGAAAACTTACAATTTTAGTTCTTTACGGTTTAATCGGAAGATTAGCAGAGAGATCTTCGGAACTTTTTTAAGCAGAGAAGGAAAAATTTGGAGAAGGGGGAATTTTTTAAGCAGAGGAAAGAAAAATCTGAAGAAGAAGAGGGAATCAAAGCCGTTAGGAAGAAGAAATGCAGAAGTGGTAAGACATTGTAAAATTACATGTCCACGTGTATAAGTCGGTTTGTATAACCAAATGCTCGTAACCATTCTAATGTGGAATTTCGATTACATGCACTCAGCGTTCTAAAAAGCAGTCTAGGCGGTAAAATCGCATAGATTTAGTTTTACTGCAATTTTCCAGTTTTTAACTACATAAATTTAAATTTCTAAATTTTAATTCTATTTTCATAATTATAAACATTTGTATGTTGTTTGGTATGAATTAATTAAATGTTTTTTTTAAGATTACATAATTTTATTTTTCTAAAACATAATTTTATATAGTTTTTATCTAATATATCTTATTTGTAATGTTTTATGTTGCAAACGCCTAAAACCTCCTAGACTCCGATTAGGCGTTTTAGGCGCTAGCCTATGGGTCACCGCTTCTTGAACATTGCATGCACTTGATGTACACAATTTTTTTGCGTTGACTAAATTTTACATTCTCTTCAAAATTGTTTTATTTTTATTATATGTATGGTATTTAAGATTTACATCAGTTTGGCCAATAAGCAAAGACTTGGCACATAGTAAAAGAAGTTTATTGCTAACATATCAAAGATGACAAAGGTAAAATGTATGAGCCTATGTAGTGGTAAATGAAAAAGAAGTTTACAGTGTCTTTCAATGATTAAAATCGCAAGGTTTTGAAAAGAAAAACAAAAACAAAGAACTATTTACTATATGTAGACTCCACATAATTATTTTCTATTCTTTTTACTCTCGAAAATTATTAAACAAAAATACTTCTTATTAAATTTGGATAGGAACAAAAGGAACATACCAAAATGATTTTATTAGTTTTTGAGAGACTCTTTAAGATATTACCAATGGACATGCTCTAAGAGCATTTTTATTGGTGAGAGATTTTTTATTATTATACTATTAATATTTGAAATATAGCTTAATTATATGATTAAATTTAGTTATAAAAAAATTGAGCCATTCATGTAAAGACATATCTCATATGGGTGCTCTAAATAGTTGTGATCTTATATAATTGCATTCCAATTAAGGCTTATTCATTAGAATAATTCACCTAAATGTTTTGGCATTCCATAAAAATTACACATTAATATAAGACCTTGTATAGCTCAATTCTAAACAGAAATTGTCTACCAACTCTAAAAAAATACTCATCTTGTGAAAGATGATAACTTTCTTGATCATAAGGATAACAATTGCTCTGATTTTCATATCATCAACCTTTTCTCAAAATTCAGGTAATACATTATTGTAACGTCCACTCGCATACACACACTCTTACATATATGTATCATGTTTTCATAACAGGAAGGGAGATTGGAGAATGGTGCGTAGCCGATAGACAGATACCAGATGATGTGTTGCAAGCAGCCATAGACTGGGTTTGTGGAAACGACGCATCAGACTGCAGTATGATTAACTCTAACAATCCTTGCTTCTTGCCCAACACTACCAAAGATCATGCCTCTATTGTCTTCAATAATTACTACCAACATTATAAGCACAAAGGCGGTTTTTGTTACTTCAACGGCGCTGCGGTGATCACCCAGTTTAACCCTAGTAAGCAACTTGATCTAAACCCTTTCGACGTTTTGAGTTAACAAAGATCTTGAACTATCCGGGTCTGATTATCTCGTGATTTGGCAGGTCATGATGGGTGCCAATACGAATACATCCCCTGATTCTAAGGAAAGACTAGATGAAATGAAACGGCTTATGTTCGATAAGATTTATTGTATTATAAGATTACATTAATTTGATCATTTACATAATCCCTTCAACAATAAAGTAAGAAGCTTACATAATCTGGTCATTTACGTTTATTAAGCAATCTCTTAGGGCATATTTAGGAAAAGACAGGCAGAAGCATGATAAGCTTGACCACAATGTGACCATGAAAATGATTTGAAACTGTTTAGAAAAGTAAAGTTGCCCATGCAGCAATGAACGCAAAGCCTCCGAATGGTGCCAAGGTAGAAAACTGTCTGTCCTCACGCAGTGCTACCATATAACACCTACAGCATTCAATGAACATGAAACTTCTCAGCATATTCATATCCATCAACTGAAGCATCTGAAATACTGTGCTTTACTTCACAAAGAAAACAACACCAGTATTTCACAAATCGAAAGAGGTCCACACGGTTCAATGCTTATCAACTGATTCAAAGTTGGAAACATGTCAAAATGGATAAAATCTCTAAATTTATTTTCCTAGCCATGAAGAATTGTGGCAAGTACTAAAGATTAAAGGTTATACTAAAACTCCAAATCATAATTAATCATCCAAAGAACCATGATGCATTGTTATAATCTCAATTACAAGACATCCATTAGCCCAAAAGTTATACCACACACACATCAATTTAAAATTTAAAAATTGCAGAACCTAAGAACAATCCCCGCAATCTGAAAGCACGAAAAAAGAACAACTTACGTGCCGGAAAAGGCTACAATCCCAGCAGTCAACAAGCCACCAAACTGTGCAAGAAACAAGATTTGTCAAGTATAAACAGCTCAATCAACTAAGCAAAGGACATGAAATGAAGAAACAGAGAGGGCTTACAATGTTGGGATATTTGGTGCTAGGAGCAGACACTAGAGCAGCAGTGTGGACCAAATGGTAAAGTGAAGCCGTTTGCCAAACCTGAAAAAAGACCTTAACTTTTTCACACAAATCCAAAAAACCAAAACAGCTAAAATGTGATAAAGGAACCAAATTTCGAACAAATCTTAGAATCTGAACCTGTTTGTAAGATTGGTTTTCAGGTTTAAAGCCATGAGCACCGTAAGTTCCCAAACCAAGAGCAGCCATACCTATAGAGTTAGACGCAATCAGTAAGTACCCATTTCGTTTACAACATCTCAAAGCAAAGATCTTTCTTCTTACCGGAAACAGCGGCGACTTTGTGCCATATCCTAGGATCCATCGATCGTCTTCCTCTGAAATCTCTTAGGTTGCTTCTCACACAATTTCCCATTTTGACCAGAGAGATGGGTCAATGGGCGATCGGATCGGGTCTAATTCGGTTTACGCTGAAAAACGATGTCGTATTAGGTGTGCTCATTTCTTTATGTCCACTAAAGATTTCTCCTTTTGCTTCAACTGTGAGCTCCGTATCTTGCCTTTTGAGTTTGGATACATCTCTTCTCTTCCTTACACAAGTTGAACCAAATCTGTTGATGATTTCTTCACCACACAAGGTTGGTTTTTTCCCCATAAAAATCTAACCTTTCTTCTTTATTTACAGTTATTGCAAATTATACGAATTGTCAAATTATGTTTGCTTGGACGATCCTATGATTGGGAAATAAAAATGTTTACTTTAGGATTGGAACTCTTTATCTCTTGTTTATTGCTTAGACCCATGAATTGGTTTCAATAATATCAGAGTCCTTGTAACTTGTAAGTGTTTTGATTCAATTTCTATATTATTGAATCTGATTACATGACTGTCTCTTGCTTGCTAGGGACATAAGCTTATTCATGGAAGAAGAAAGAAAGTGACTTCTTTGCTTGATGATTTCATGATCACCATCTAGTACTTCTCTGAGTTTCTTTTTGTGATGGAAAATGTAAGAGAGATGAGAAACAATCTGGGAGAAGTGGAAACAATAAAGTTGCAGCCACTTCCCGAGATAATCGAGAATATCGATGAAGTTGTGTGTCATGAACTCTCTATGTGGCCGGAAGAAGCAAATGATTTGTTGTTGATAATAGAGGCAATATCAAAGGGAGACTTGAAATGGGTACTTGCTGCTTGTGCTAAAGCTGTTTCCGAAAACAACCTTCTAATGGCACGGTGGTGTATAGGCGAGTTACGCGGCATGGTTTCAATATCCGGTGAGCCGATCCAGAGATTAGGAGCTTACATGTTAGAAGGGCTTGTGGCGAGACTCGCTGCTTCTGGTAGTTCGATATACAAATCTCTCCAATCCAGAGAACCGGAAAGTTACGAGTTCTTATCTTATGTCTACTTTCTCCATGAGGTTTGCCCGTATTTCAAGTTCGGGTATATGTCAGCGAACGGAGCAATCGCAGAAGCAATGAAAGATGAGGAGAGAGTTCACATTATTGACTTCCAAATTGGACAAGGGAGCCAGTGGGTTGCACTTATTCAAGCCTTTGCAGCTAGACCCGGTGGGGCTCCAAATATTCGAATTACCGGTATTGGTGATGGATCCAACTTGGTTACAGTCGGAAAAAGACTAGAGAAACTCGCAAAGAAGTTCAACGTCCCGTTCAAGTTCAATGCGGTTTCAAAGTCGATTCGTGAAGTGAAAGTTGAAAATCTCGATGTCCAAAAAGACGAAGCCCTTGGAGTAAACTTTGCTTACATGCTGCATCACTTACCAGACGAGAGTGTGAGCACAGAAAACTACAGGGACCGGTTGTTGAGGATGGTGAAGAGTTTATCGCCTAAAGTGGTCACTCTTGTGGAACGAGAATGTAACACAAACACATCTCCTTTCCTTCCTAGGTTCCTTGAGACATTAAGTTATTACACAGCAATGTTTGAATCTATTGACGTGATACTCCCGAGAAATCACAAGGAAAGGATCAACATCGAGCAGCATTGCCTTGCAAGGGATGTCGTCAACATCATAGCTTGTGAAGGAGCTGAGAGGATCGAAAGGCATGAGCTTCTAGGGAAATGGAAGTCAAGATTTTCCATGGCAGGGTTTGAGCCATGCCCTTTGAGCTCAATCGTTTCAGCCACCATTAGAGCCCTCTTGAGAGATTACGGTAACGGTTATGGGATTGAAGAAAGAGATGGTGCTCTGTACCTAGGCTGGATGAATAGAGTCTTGGTCTCATCTTGTGCATGGAAGTGAAAAAATAATTGTCTATAAGAATGTAATGCAAAAGACAGAATTGGAAGTAATAAGATGGTTTCGTCTCAATACCATTAATAAAGGTTGGATCAAATCATATACATCCCCAAGCTACAACTATTACACAGGCTCCATCAACAAAGAAAGACCATCTCTACCTGTAACTCTTATTTAAACCAAATGGAAGTGACTAATGCACAGGCTTATATAAAGGTGGCGAGCATACAATTCGATTAACGACTAATCTAATCTGGTTTCAGCTTGAACAGCAAACTGTACAGCTTATAATCATATCGCCTGTACTAATCTATGTTAAACAGCCGTATATAATTTACCACCTAGTACACGCCGAATGCTTAGCTTTGACCAGGCTCTTCTTTGCGTTTCTGTTCCTCCCTCTCCAGGGTTCTTACTGTCTTCACGTCACAAGTAGTAGTTTTATCGTCTGACTTTGTTCCCAACTTGGTGTTCTTAGCTGCTTGATCTTCGGTTACATCTGATCTGTCTTTTATTTGCTCTTTCGACTTGGTATCCACGACTGGACCTTTATCTAGACCATTAGTCTTAGCTTTCTTTTTTGAGTGACCTTCGACGTGCTGGTCTTTTGTAATGGTTTGAGGAATCTTGTTGGCGTTTCCTTCTTTAGCACTCGGTTCTTTCTCATCAACTTCCGAGTCCAGCATGTTATTATGAGTAACAACCCTTCCTGGAGGCATATCGTGGTCGTGTTTTCCCTCGTATGTCGTTATAAGCAACTTTGTGTCATGAGATGACCTCTCTACGTGTTTCTTGACCGGGCATCCAGAGCTTGAACATCTATAGTAGCTCCTAATACATAAAAAATCAAACAGGGTAAGAACGTAAGCCGAGAAGAGTGAAACCAAAAGCTTGAAACCGTATTATAACATGTAATCAATCACTACCTTGGATGTGGACTGCCTTTCACTGATTTCTGTCCATATTTACGCCATCGGTACCCATCATTCACAATATCAAACAGAGTCTGTGTGTGAATCACAATGCGTGAGTCATTCGTTGACCTCTCCATTGGAACGTGCTCGATATTCCCTCCTTTCTTTCTGATTTAGTGACAAAAAAAACAAAGAACACCAATGGTGAAGCCTTCCTCCAGAACCACGGAAAAAAAAACTGAAATATCGAATCATTAATACCTTCGCTTTGAAGTAGGACTATTGTTATCCTTGTCGTCCACCCTTATCCGACTTGATGGTGAAATAGCAGTCTTCACATCACCGGTCGCTGGAACAACTGAAACATGAAATCCTCCATGGTTCTTTGGTGGTTCGGTCTGGCGATGTGTCTGCACACTAGATCCAGCTGCTTTCTCTACAATCCAGATGCTACCATACCGTAAGCGTCAAAGAAAGTTTCGTATAAATGGAAATACGTGGTCTCTATTCTTACCTTTATTACTCACAGATGTGGAAACATCACTTGGCTTATCTTGATTAACAGGAACAGCAGCAGCACCACCACCAAGAGGCTTTGGATGATCATGCTCGCCAAAGTAAACAATGTCCACGATTTGTCCACCTGGCGACCGTTCCAATTGCTTCTTCGCTTTGCAGTTTGGGTGAGTGCACCTGTAATAGCTTCTTACAAACTCATTCCCTTTAACGAGTTTCTGTCCGTATTTCCGCCAGTTGTATCCGTCTTCCATAACTTTCTCGCGGATAAACGGGCTACTACCTTCTGAACCACCAGACTGCAAAGATAGGACAGTACTACTTTCTGAAATCTTTGACGCTTTCTCGGAAGCAACATCTACTTCCGACGGTGAAGTTTCGGTGTGGGGAACGAGTTGTAGTAGCTCCTTGCCGTCTGTAGATTCCGGAATCTCGTCTTCAACAACGGTTTTAGTTCTAGTTACATTAACCGGTGTTGCTTTCATTTCGTCAGCGGCAACGGCATGAGATGCTTTGATCTCGCTTGAATTGGCTACTTCCATGTCACTAGCCGGAACATTAGCCACCTCAGCCATAAAGACCAACAAAATTTCTAACTTTGCAGCAGAAGAAATTCAACTGAGCTCAAAGCGTGACAAAAATCAAGCTCAACGCCAAATCCATGTTAGTTACCAAATCCTGGAGGAAGAACATGAATAACAAATTATTTCACTGATTACTACCAAAATAAAAAGGCTTTTTTTTATCCCTATGATCTACGTTTGATTATATTAGCAACATGAAGAAGAAGAATTCATTTTCTCTCAAACCCCTAGAAATAAAAATGAAAAATAAACAAACATACCACTTTTTCCCCAAAATCAGTGAAAACCCCAAAGCTAAATCCTTTTGTAACCAGAATTTATAAAAAGTCGGAAAATTGGTTCCATTTTCTACGGAGTCAAGAGACGACCCAGCATCTAAATTCGAACGGGATATATAGCATTTAATACTGAGCTCAATTAAACAAATTTTATTCCACCAAGAATTTCGAAAGTGATTAAATAACCAACCAAACAAAACCAAAAAAGAAGAATAATTTACCTAGCACAAGCATCGAGAAGGTCATCGGATCGAGAAAACTACTCAATTACCGAAGAACTGGAACTTTCTTTAGGATCAAGATTCGGTAGATCGAAATCGAACAACCTCAAAATGGGTTTTAACTAGAGAGAGAGAAAAAAGGACAAAAGGTCATGTCCAAAATTCAGATTGGTTGGACTTGGAAGGACTATGGAGGAGGAGGAGAAGAAGAAGAAAGAGAGAAGTGGGAAGGAGAGGTTATGATTCGGTGCGATGCGGCGCACGGAAGCATATGTGGCTGAGTTTGATCGACGGTTGGTGTTACGTTTCTCAACTCTGTAACATGACATATATTCGCCCACTCACTAACGCAAGCCGACAAGATAAAGAAGCTATGGGACCCACAGAACCCAGTGCATAATAATCTCGTGTCTCTCATTAGGGCTGGCGTTCGGGTTCGAGGCGGGTAGTTATGTTCGTCAGGTACCCGTTTTGAAAAATATAAAATCCATTCGGGTATTATGTATAATTAGATCGGGTACGGGTCGGGTTGTAGCGGGTATCGGATATTGGTTCGGGTACCCGTATTTTATGATTATACTAAAAAAAAAAAAATTAATCAAAAGATAAAAAAAATTAATTCAAAAAATCAAGTCTTAAACACAAATTGAGTTTAAAAATGTCAAAGTTGACGAAACACCAAAATATGATAGTAAAAAAAGGGAAAAGAAATTCAAAACAAAACCCAAATGTAGTAAATTTACTACTATATAAACACACACAATAAATAAAGGAAACAAAAGAATAATAATTTTCAATCCGAAAGCACAAGGATGTCGATCATGTAAGCTATAGGCAAAAAAAAAGATGAAATGAGTGTTTTAGACTTAGGTTTAGTGGTTAAAATACATAATCATGTATGTGTATGTATAGATTCGGGTACCCGATCGGGTATCGGGTTTTATCCTATCGGGTTCGGATACCCTAATGTTAATAAAATGAAACCCGATCGGGTAATTTACGATACACGTACCCTATCCGTACCCTAATTTTCGGGTCGGATTCGAGTTCGGGTATCGGGTATGGGTTTTATGCCCGGCCCTACATTAGACCATCTCCAATCAGACGGGTTAAAAGTAAGAGAATTGGGATTTAATTCTACAGTTTAATATACGAATTAAGGTAATTATCTGAATTTTAAAAAAATATCTCAATTTCTAGAAAACTAACTGAAACTTCTTAATTTTTTTCTGTAATTTTCTGAGATATCCTCATTTAAATTTAATTTTTTTACTCGTTTAAATAGTAAATTTAATTAACTGGGTGTTATATTCGTCATCCATGTTACATTTTTCAAAAAAAATTACACTCAGAATAATACATTTTTATCAGAAATATCAGTATTTGATATGTACCCACTATTACATGACTCTTTGTTTGAAATGAAATGGTTTAACATGAGGGTCACAAAGTTGGAGTATATAGAAGTTTAGGGTCGGATTGTGCAAGTATAATAAAGCAGTCCACTTACTCCGAGGAACAAAGCATCGAATTTCTTACACAACTGGGTCTCCTTTTGGCACTACTTTATCTTAAGTACTTTTATAAGAGAAATTAATAAAAGAGCATTTTCAATGTCAATTTGTTTAACCACCACTGATCCCTAAACAGTTTCAGATTTAGGTAACAATGTTATTCGAGAATTTAATAAATAACAAAATGGAAAATTGTAATGACCGACTAACACTACACTCTTTACAAAATTAGATGGTAGAAAGAGAGAGAACGGAAAGAGAAAATAGCATATTTGTTAGGCAAAATCAACTAATTTGTTGTTAAAACAGAGTGAAATGAGCTGGACTTAGTAACATATTGCATATGTCTGAGTGATCATTTCATAGATATTGTAACCATGTATGTATATTAACCCGTTTTATTAACAAATTTTATGGTAAATTAATTTGTTGTATACTTTTTTTCTGACGAATTTTATTTAACTTTGTGAATGAAGAATGTATTAATGTCATCCTAAATTTTCTCTCGAAGAAAGAGAGACATGTCTTATTTCGTTAATTAGAAAAGAGAAATTGTCTACCTTCGATTCGAAACAAGACCATCTTGGTATCGCTAATGTGTCATTAAAGATGATTGTCCTTACTTTCCTTCTGGTGTGGAAAGGCCATTAGTTTCTCTTTGTATTTCATATGTTTGATCTCTTCTATGATGTAATCGATATTAAATCAGTTTCAATATAATAAAAAAAGAGAAATTGTCAATATAAAAAAATTATCAATTTTTTTTGTGTTTCGCTATGTGAGTCATGAATCAAGATCAATTTGAATCATACCAAAATATATGAAGAATCGGAGACGAAAGTAATCGGAATACAAAGTTGTCGAAATAGAAAATAACGTAAGATAAGACAAATCATAAGAAATATTTTTTATTGCTTGTATCCAGCTAGAGAGTTCATAATGTTTTTACTCTTTAGAGTCGTTTCATACATATATCATTTACCAACGGACGAATCACGCCCCTCACTAATCACGTTATTTAACTCTCTTTACTTTCTTTGATTCGAGCGTTACATAGTTCGAATTTAAGATCCAACTTTCTAGCTTTCCAGCTATTCAACTTTACAATTCACGATTCTCTCGAAAATTGGGATCTGTGTCGATTCTGAATCACATGCCAACGGTTTGCCCCCTAATACTTTCTTTTAGTTTAAAATACTTAAGTTTGTCACTCAGTACAAGATACGATATTCTAGAACTACAACTCTCAATCATACTTCTTCAGGAAGTCGAATCATATCGAAAATCCATCTAGTTTATATCATAATTTATGAATACATCAATTCGTCGAGATTCCCTTCATATGTTACATATACGCGATAATATAGTTTTGTGATTTTGTCAAAAAATCTATTGAAAATTTATGATAACCACATTTAGTTGGGAAGAATCAACTGCAATAATTTTCTTTGGGATATCCATCATCAAAAGTTACAGTATTTGGATACAATTTTTGTAGGCAAAGTTGCAATAATTAGTTGCACAAACCGATTTGTAAGGGTTTGAGGATGATGTTTCTTAGGTATGAGGAGGTGGTCACATTTAGTTTAGTATCTAGGTATTCCTCTCGAAAGCAATTTATAACATTTTTTCTCTAGACGAGGAGTTTTGTCTTATCTCATACTATTAATAACATCTTCCTTTACCTCCACAATTGTCTCTGCTTAATGAGATAATCATTTTGTTCTCTACTCATTCTCTTTTCAATGCCCTTGCCATCATCAAGATTATTTTATATATTGAGAATGGAATGGCTTTGTAAAATACTTAATTGCAATGTAAGCTATATGCCTATATCCTTATATTTATATTTATTTATAATCATGTTTGAAGATTTTCTCTTGTTAATAGTAGCAAGGAAAATTTTGGTGTTCCCGACACTAGCTTTAAACCAATCTATCATATTTTTTTTCAGTTTTCAATAAATATTTTATTTTCTTGTAGGCTTCATTTCATATATATAATTGACGTTATTATGGCTTTGGGTGTATAAGAATGATTTTCTTGTTGCAGTACATGTATCCATAATTTCCTTTCTGTTTAATGACTTCTTTTTTTATCATTCCCTCCGAGAAGAAAAAAAAAAGCCAAAAAGGAAATCTTTATGTTTTTTTGTAAATCAAGAATGGAAATTATGGGTGAGAGCCGGTTATTTCTTTTAATTACTAGCCAGCCTAGACACATCAATTGCTTATAAATGTAATTACTGAGAGACTTGACCAAGCTTATTGCAATTTCTCAGATTTCACGTCACTTCACCGGTCCAATGTTTTTCGAATTTATGTTACTGGGTTCATATCACTCTTCAGTTCTAGCTTAAGCTCTCTAAACTCAGATTTGGAGAATATTTAACATGGTAATGCTCAAGAACTCTCAGTTAAGAGAATCACGCCTTATTTTTGTTACCAAACTTCATTAAACAAAATGCTGTTTCATGCTTCTACCTTTCTTCTGTAACCTCTTATACAGAAAACTTAGCATACTTCTAAAGAAAACAGTACATTTAAGAAAACGAAAGACAGAAAGTTAAAAAGAAATAACACAAAAACTAACTGTTTTCAAGCCACCACAGTGTTCTCTCCTCTTCTTTCAAGAGAAGACGCCTCTGCAACGCTTTCTCCCATGTCCGTTCCATCGTCTTCCTCTCTGTTTTCGTTTTCTTCACCGCTCAAATCACTAATTCCCTTTTCTGCATCACCATTTTCAAGCTTCGATTCTTTATCTTCTCTCTTCACATCATATCCCTCCTCAGGCAGTTCCCCAATCTCTTCATGTAACTTACCGTCCTCAATAGACTTATTCGTATCCTCTAGCAATTCCCGCTCAATCTTGCTTATATCTTGAGCATCGGGCAATTGAGGGATGCTGTCGCAAAGCTCCATGTCATCAACTTTGGTAACACCACCGTACAAATCTGTTCCATCGTACACTGAATTCGAATGGCTAAGTGGTAAATGCAACTGATCAACCTCAACTACAGGTCCAAACTGAGATTCATCGTCGCTACCTCCATAATCTTCCATTGGATCAATACCTTTCCTTCTCTTTCCCATCCCTTTCCTTCTAACTCTTTCTTTACCGCGCATCCTTTTCCCAAGCTCTATTTGCTGGCTTTCTGTTGGAACAACCGTTACTCCAACTTGATCTCTTAAGCAGTCTTGTGCAAGGCTGATTATCCGTGAAACCATGTTGTTTCTTTCAAGGTCTAAATCATGTGTTGGAAAATTCTCAGCTAACTCCAATATATCCCTCACATTTGAAATCTGCAATAAAGAATGAGGATAACATATTAATGTCATAGCTTGACTCGTACAGTGAGTGTCGAGAAACTAGTTATTCGCTATTTACCGTTCTTTGAAACTCGCTTGAAAGAGAGATGGGTCTTCCAACGATTTTACGCGTAATTCCAAGATACCATCTGGTGTAGTCTGCTTCGTCAACACCTAGAACATCATCAGGAACAATGTTTTCCCAACGCATTTCCCATTCGCTTAGCTCTGCTTCCATTTTAACCGACAAGTCCACACCTCCATCAACGCCCCGAGACTTTCTTACCCACCTTTGCACATCTTCCGGTATGCCTTGAAACAAGCCAAATTGTTTGAGACAGCGATCAGGTAGGTGTCTCTCCGCCTTATCAAAAGATATCAGCATTGTTTTCGATCTACCCAACTGCAATGAGTTTCTGATATGATCGGGTATGTATCTACCATCCATATTTTCATATGGCAGCCACTCCACCTAGTAATATCAATGACATGAGATCAAAACAAGTATTCCACAAAGAAATACGTAAAATCAACAAGCTTACATCACAAGGCTTCAAGACGTCCAGCGCTTTCCGATAAAAGACCACATCACGATTTGCTGTTGGACCATTTTGCTTCCCCTTCCATCTAAGCACAAACGGGAAATGATCATGGACCGGCTCACGATTCAGCTTTGGCCTGCCAATGTTTAAGTGATAGTAACTCCAACACTACACAAAACAAGAGACGATTAAGAAAACTGCTAAAACTAGCAGAAAGATTCTATTTAGAAACAAAAAATGAAAAACAAAGCACCTGTAATAGAGTCAAGCAACCGCATATCGTGCTTTGAGATTTAACAGAAGCATTCCCAAGTGCTCTATAAAGGAAAGACAAAGCAGCTGCACCCCAAGCAAACGTTCCAGCATCGTCAAAATCCTCAAAGAGCGGAAGATACATAACAGGGACCTTGTTTCCGGTGGTCGTAGAGAAGATTGTACTTCCTACTAAGTACAAGAGGTAAGCTCGTGTGCAACGCTCAACTTCTTCATAAGACGCATCATCAGGACAGCAAGAGAAGAATTCTTTCAACCAGCTAAGCTTCACCATCCCACCACTAGCGTAATTAGAATCCGGGGCCAACCCTAAGTACCTCTCACATACGGAAGAACAAGTAGTATACGTTACTCCAATCACAGGTTTACCGTCAATCCCTAATCCGAGTAAAAGGGCAATGTCTTCAAGAGTCACAGTCATTTCCCCAACAGTTAAGTGGAAAGTGTTGGTCTCTCTCCTCCATCGCTCCACCAAAGCAGAAATAAGCGGATTGTCAAGACTAATCGCAGGGATCCGTCTCAAATAACCGAAACCGGCTCTCTCCACCAATTCAATCTGCTTTGAACTAAGCTTCCACTCACTCAACTTTGAAGTGTGCTCATGACACCTCAACGCACCTCGCTCCTAACAATTTGTTACCACATAAATGTTAGTCTAAAACATTGTGCAAATACATGAATAATGATACTAATCAAGTCTCTAAGGCAAAACTATCCAATATAGAGATTGTTAGTATGTGTAGAGAAGGGACATAGGAGTTAAACCTGGCCATCCCAAACAGCAGAGGAAACATGTTTCTCTTGATCATAAAGCACAATGTCTTTAAGTGGTCCTGGATTTGTTAAGGCGTCCATTAGCAACAACACTCACCTGATTTAAACAAAAACAACCAACACTGGAACAATCAGAGGATAAATCTTCAAACTTTACCAGAAAAAAACTATAATTTTGATGAAAATACATGTGCCCAGATGAATATTCGCATAATAAAACTCTCTAAATGCAACACAAATCATTGATTCCATTCATCAAAATCGAAACCCTAAAAAAAAAATCCGGCCTTTCCTCGAATTCCATGGATACAAGAACATAAAAGAGAAAAGTTTCAATCTTTGATTTGTTTTCGTTGTTGGGTTAGAGAGAAGAAAGATACGAGGATGGAATCAGAACAGAGACGTTAAGGGACGAAACGACGCCGGAGCAAGGGGGGGAAGACTAACCAGAAAACAGCGCGGAACAGAGAAGAACAACTTTGAATGAATCAAAACGACGACGGAGTGAGAAAAGGAGACAGAACAGAAAAGCAGATCCAGGATTTGTACGAACGGTTGCGAAGAAAAATAAAAACCCTCAAAACGACGGCTTCCTCGTCGTAAGAGATAATGCCTCTCTTCTCTCTTTTTTATTTTTTGCTTTTTTTTTTAATGTTTTTCCTTTAAACTATTAAAAGAAAAACTAAAACTAAAAATCGCTAAAATATGGGCCTTACTTTAGCCCATTTATAATCCTATATACCATCGTAAAGTGCAAAGTTCCAATTGTTTGAGAGCGATTTTGGTTTGGATGATATATGAGTCAACACAAAACTATTCAATTAACCAAAAGAATTGTCAACAAAATAAATACCTATAATGGATTTACCAAATTATCCACCAAATAATAATGGATTTTTTCTTTGTTATACACCAAATTAACCCAAGGGTCAATTTGTGAAATAGCCATAAAAAAAAATTATAATTCATAAGCTAGCAAAAAACCCTAAATCTGAAGGATGAGATTTGGCCACATAAGACAATTTTTGTTAGTTTATAAATTATAAATTTTTTTATGGTTATTTGGCCTAATTTCCCTTAACCCAATTACTAAAGTTCCAATTCTTTTGTTAATTTATGGGAAATTTGCCAAAATAAGACACATTGATTTACATAATGTCCCATTAGGACTTTGTCATATTTTTTCGAAAATGCCCTTTCTTTTTTGAAAAAAAATTCAAATATAAGGTTTTTAAATCTGAAAAAAATCTGAAAATTATAAGCATGTCATGAATAGTACATTTGTATAAAAACTTTTATTTTTTGAAGTTGAAAATCATTTATTAAAAATGATTCTAGTATTCCATTCTACCGCTGATTTTTTCAGTAGAATTTAGAAACTACGTATGTCAAAAAGTCTACCAAGCGTAGAAACAAGTTTCTACTTAATTTCAACATTCTACAATCGCGAAGAGCCATTTTTCTACCACTTAGTCTCATTCTACCAATCGCAGATAGTACTTTCTGCCCCATGATTCTACTATTTGAAAACCATCTACTAAATAGTAGAATGTACTTTCTACACAGTTAATAACCATATCCTTAAATTTAGAAGTGAATATTTTCTTTCCTAAAATAAATATTTGTAAATATATTATTAAATTTTGTAAATATTACATTTATATTTTTTACATTAGTAACGTTTTTTAAAAATATGTTATAAGAATTTTTATTTATTTAATTATTTTTTATTAATAATTTCCTATTTAAAATCCTAAAAACTACAATTTCAAAAAAGCATCCCCGGGTACATTCGAACTCGTGACCGAGGAAGAAGAACACATTTTGTAGATGACGAGAAACACGAGAGGAGATAAGTTGATTTCTCTGGCGACAGCAAAGAGACGGAGACGGAGGATTTCTCCGGTGAGTCGCCGACGACACCAAAGAAAAGAATGTGGTCGTGATTTTCTAATTAATACAAAAATTGAAAAATTAGCAAATTAAGGATATATTTGGGATTTTGAATTACATAGTCCTATTGGGACATTTTTATATTCGAAAAATCCTAATCGAACATTGTACAAATCAATTTGTCTTATTTTGGCAAATTTCTCTTAATTTATTCGTTGCTTACCAAATTATTGGTTTGACCATGTTACTAACTAAAATAATTTGACATGTTACTTACCAAATTTTCACCGTCAAACCTATTACTACATCAATTGACTTAACTAAAATATGCATGTGCAAAACTGATTATTCAAGAAGAAGCATTTTCAAAGGTGTGTGTACTTCGTTATATTTATATTAATCATACTTAATCTACATTTGTGTGAAAACTTTCAGAAATAAAACATTTTAATAAAATATTCGGAATTTGGAATACATTTGGATCCGGTGTAATATGAAAATTAAGATATATGGACTATTGTGAGACTTCAGATTATAGTTACAATATTGTATTATTATATTCAGATATTGTAGAGACATATCTAAAAGACTAAAACCACATATATAACTGCATAACTAGATATAAAATTCCAATCTCTTGAATTTCCAGAATATGGGATCCATGTCTAATTGTAGGAGAAGAGCTTTTGACATATAAATCCTGACCTCCATCGACGCCAGTCCGCATATCCGCGAGATCACCGGTCCACATCACACAACCCGATCCACCATTTCGGATATCCGAATTCACAAACGGGGTACAATTGCAACCCTTAAAGCATTTCTCTTTACATTCCTTCAATCCGATTGCTTTGTCCACAATCACTCCATGCACTCACACTACTATATATAAAATATTCACACTAACCATGCGTTGCTCGACTAAACATGTCAATTGTTCCATGGCATACAAAAGAATTTCATCAACTTTTGTGTTTGGGACCATATTTTAAATTTTCCTATTGAAATACCCAAAGATTTGTATATTCTAATTGTCTTAGTCTCTTAGAAATGTTAATTTTACAACCTCATTATTATATCCAAAACTTTGGACACGCTCCGATG
>OY755213.1:4230592-4384957 GCA_963576765.1 Draba incana | reverse complement strand
AGATGTCTTTCTCTCAGCCTTGTTGTATATTTGTAAGACCTCCGCGAGTCCTTGCCTATACACCGCATAACCTCCGCTTTGCATTCTCCGACTCAGATACATATCGAATCCGTTTACTGAAATCAAGATGCTGAAAAAATATTCATTGGCACCAGCTATATAATGTTTTCAATTGTTGTGTGTGATATTGGTAAAGCTTGTGCTTAAGATAAAATAGGGTTTTACGTGTAGTAACGCTTGGGAAAGAGGTTGAACACGCCAAGAAATGAAGTTGCTTTTTTCTTCTATTAATCTATATATATATATTTAATTTTTTTTTTTTTTTTGCATATATATATATATATGTATGTTTTGGTCCTCAAATGTTTTATCCGTGGAAAATGTAGAGATATTGGTCTGATTGTCTGAGGTATTTTGCACATGGCCCTTAGATTTGTCGATTCCAGCTGAGTCTTAAGATTGTGTAAATTGCTCATTATATGAGAAATAGATAGAGAGGTGATAATTTGAAGAAAAAAAAACTTGAGAAATTATGTTTTACAAGGAACATAATTTGACAATCCAATAGTCACGTAACTTTAAAAAAACGATTAAATTATGTGCATCCACCATGTTGACTTTTACAAAGATAGCTTTAGAGAGTGAACATAATATTAAATCCTTTTGCAATGAATGATTTACAAATACAAACTTATCTCAATAACGAAAAGTTAAGATTAAAATGGTCTAACAATTAAGATAATTGATTTTAGAAAATCCATTGTTCCATGCCTACCGCCATACGGGTTTGGAACAAAGAAGGAGAACCAAAATCATTTCCATTCCTTCTTGTCAAAATATTTTTCAAACAATTAATTCAGCATTCTTTCAAACAAAATATTGATGTGTAATGATAACGATTACTGAGATTTACTTGAAATAAGATTCAGACATTTAGGTAGATAAACATACTGAAAATGGTTTCGAAAGTTAAACATAAAAATACTAGATTATAAATGGTTTCAAAAGTTTAACATAAAAATGGTTTCTTCGTTCAGCATCCAGCATCAACAACCTCCTCTTCTTTTCTTGTTCCTTTTTTTAAAAAACAAAACCGATTTCAAACAGGATTCTTGATTCCTCATTCTCCTCCTCCTTCGCCTTCTCCTTCGCCTTCTTCGCCTTCAATTTCTTCGATGCAGAAAAGATTGGAAGTCCTGAATCAGACTCACTAGGTCCTGAAACTGAAACTGGTAAGGAACCATCCATTTCTAGGAAGCTCCTTTTCTCTAGATCTCGCAGAAATTCCTTGTAGATTACAAAGTACTTGACAGGCAAGTGAGTAGCTTGGTACAACTGCTTACAAAAGGAAAAATGTGAATATACGAGCAAGATGCTTGCCAGAGGAGACAAGAAAGATGCTTACACTTAATTTATACCCATATCCGTAAAGATGCTCTGCGAATTCGGAATATATGTATTGCAATCAAATAAGCATTCTCTACAACACCAGGGAGGATTGTTGTCAACGAACATCTGGCTCAGTGTCTCGAGATCAGGACTCTCTTGAAGCAAGGAAATAAATCCAAGATGAGAAAAGAAACTAACTACACAAACTAGTTCAAAGAAACTAACTAAACTAACTGGTTATTAGTTCAATGAAGATGAGAATTGCTACCTACCTTCCATTAAGGTTTTCCAGCCCCAAGGGCTGCCAAGAAATGCAGGCAGATTTAGTCGACAAGACCCAAAGATCGGAAAGATTCAGTCGACAAGAATATTATCAAGAAACTGGAAGACATTGAGCGAAGTCAATATCAATCCCATGGATACATTCTCTTGTTAAGTGGTGATCACCTCTACAAGCGTGTTTTGTTAGAACTGAAACGTAAAGGGTGGAAGATCCTAATTATCTACCAAAGAGGTCATGTTAGCAGAAAAATCCTTAAACTATATATATCTCTACTGTTGTTGCTTTAATTATGCGCACACGATTGAAATGGGGGTTAGGGTCAACACAGAGACCGTCAGATACCGGAATTTCTCTTGAAGCTCCTCCACCTCCACTGCCTCCATCAGGACCTCCACCGCGACCAAGATTGTCAATGCAAACCAAATGTTAAGTTGCACAAAAATCTACCCACAATTTCATAAATCTTCCATTTTAAGGGTTTTCTTTCGTCTCAATGGTTTCATCTTTTGTATATGATAATGTGCATCTTTTGTACAAGTTTTCATAAAACGGATGGACTATGAGTGATACGATCGAAAACAAAGAAGATTTTTTTTAAAACAAGGATAAACATAAACGGGATGATGAAAAGTATGTGATTAAATCTAATTTTACTAAGAAAAAAAATGAGTTGATTGCAATATTAGCTGAGAAGAAAAATGAGTTGATTGCAAACTTTTGGATTTGGATATCTCAATGGTTTCAAAAGTTTAACATAAAAATGGTTTCTTCGTCCAGCATCCAGCATCAACAACCTCCTCTTCTTTTCTTGTTCCTTTTTTAAAATAACAAAACCGATTTCCAACAGGGTTCTTGATTCCTCCTTCTCCTTCGCCTTCTTCGCCTTCTTTGCCTTCAATTTCTTGAGGAAGAATCAAACTGACTAGGTCGTGAAACTGAAACTGGTAAGGGATCATCCATTTCTAGGTCTCGCAGAACCTCCTCGAGGCTTTTTTCTCCATGTCTTGCAGATATTCTTGGTACACAAAACGCTTATGAGGCTTGGTAGATTGATCGAACAACTTTAATTTATGACCATATCCATAGAAATGCTCTGCGAAATCAGAATATGTTTCGCAATCAAAACGACATGCTCTGCAACACCACGGAGGTTGAGTGCTGTCAAGGAGCATCCGGCTGGGTGACTCGAGATCAGGAGTCTCTATGGAAGGAAATAAATTCAGGATGAGATAGGAAACTAACTAGTTGAGGAACTAAACCAACTAGTTCAGGATGAGAAAAGAAACTAGTTCAGGTTATTATTTCAATGGAAATGAGAATTGCTACCTACCTTTCATTAAGGTTTTCCAGCCCCAAGGGTTGCCAAGAAATGCGGGCAGAACAGTGTATTCAGGGTCTCTTGGTTCCCCTCTCCAGGAGGGAAGAAAGGAAGATACTGAAATTCAGCTCCGGGGCTCTGGGTAATAAACATGATAGTAGCGGGAGGTGGATTTACAGATTTCCAGCGACCCAATTCATTAATAAAGTCCCTTATACCTGCAAAATACCAAGATTAATTGATTTTAATTAATTTTTGAAAAAGGCAGAAAGGGATAAGAAGATTGATTACCCCAGTGGGTGTGTCTCATTTTAATTCCAGAGGAAGAGATAGCTTTGTTCTTGTGAGTTGGGACGTGCATTAGGTTGCCGTAGGCAAAGATGGTGACTTCTTGAAGTCCAAAAGCAAAATCAGGAGACTTCTTCTTCAAAGCCGATTCTATCATCGGACGGATCCAACCAGGGTCTACATCATCGGGAACCGGACAGCTGTTAATGTCCCACCACACGGCCGTCTTCTTAGGCACCGTGGGTATCTTTGGTGATTTCTTACGACCTAGAAGAAAACAAATCGAAGCCGAGTTACATCTATAATCACGAAGACTAATCAACACGGTTAAATTCCAAACGACCTACCTTCTTTTCCCATACCGAAGCTGCAATCTACGGCCGACGGAGAGAAAGGAGACCTATAGACGATTACTTTAGGGACACGGTTAAATCCAAACGACCTATATATATTATATATCAACTTTGAGAATATATATTATATATATATACGCACACGAAGCTTTTATAGGTCTATTTTATGGTGAAACAAACTGGGCCTTGTCCAAACAACTCTTAACACAAGAAGCTCTTGTTGCTCAGTCATCAACTTGTCCAATAATATACTGCGTGTTTTGCCTCACTTCTCCACTAGCACTGGTATTGTAATTTAAATCGGGAGTCAAAATACATTAAGGTTGTTAACAAGTAATATTCTGAAATCAGTACATTCTCACATTATGCGAAAATATCCATACACAAAATTAGCTTTACTGAAATAGGAAGAAAAATATAAGGTTCGTCATCCATAGCATTCATGTTTTAGTAGTCAAATGTATGTTAATAGTCAAACTGAAAATACACTATTCTTAAATAATTTCTTTAATCTTACTTTTTGTTAAATTTATTTATTACATAAAATACCCCATTATCCATCTTTTAAAATCACGGCTTTTAAAATCACGTCTTTATTTACACAAAACCAAGGCTTTCAATACTTTTTAACATTCTTTCTAACCATGGTGATTGTCGAATACACAAATGCCACTCCAAAAAGAATGTCTTTGCCTATGAGTAATATTCTAATAAATAAGGGTTCTTTTCGCAAAACCGTAAAAGTAGAGGGGTTATTTCTGGTAATTTTTTACTTTTGAATAACAAGTAGCGTCTCAGTTGTGAAAATTGACAAGGAACATAAATTGACAATCCAATAGTCACGTAACTTTTAGAAAACGATTAAATTATGTGTCATCCACCATATTGACTTTTACAAAGATAGCTTTAGAGAGTGAACATAATTGGAGAAAATTATTGAATCCTTTTGCAATGAATGATTTACAAATACAAACTTATCTCAATAACGAAAAGTTAAGATTAAAATGGTCTAACAATTAAGATAATTGATTTTAGAAAATCCGTTGTTCCATGCCTACTAGGTATGACCACGGTTACGGTTATTGCGGTTACCGTTTTTAACCACCGATTACGGTTAACACTTTTTGTTAACCTTAACCTTAACCATTTAATATACGGTTAAAACGGTTACGGTTAAATATGGTACGGTTAATACGGTTGCGGTTAGATACGGTTATGAATATGAGACGGTTAATATTACGGTTATAATTATAATACTATTAAAATGAATAAAAATTTATAAGTGAAGGTTTAGAATTATATATTTATAACTCATTCTTTAATATGTTTTGAAAGTAGAATGATATAAATATCAAATAAAGATTTTTTTTTTGTTTGTGGGTGAAATAATAAAAAGTTATAGCCAATCTTTTAACAAATCAAAATTTCTAAAAACAATTTTTTGGCTCCATTACGAAATTTAAGATCTATATATTTTGTACTTAAGATTTAAAATTTTTATTTGCCGCCAAATAATTTTGTTTGTCTTCAAAAACTTTTACTTTCTATATATTTTAAGATTTGGAGTCCATAAATATAACCATACATAATTTTTCTATGTCATGATAATCACCTAATATACATAACTAATTAGTTATTACGTGTAAATTATAGGTACATTTAAATTATAAAAACGGTTACGGTTAAAATTTTAAGGTTTTAACCTTACGGTTAGCCGACGGTTTTAATACGGTTACGGTTAATAATGGTTACGGTTAAAAAAACGAATAACCTTAACTAATATATTTTTACGGTTAACGGTTATGGTTTTTAACCGTTTAAAACTGTTGCGGTTACGGTTACGGTTTAAAACGGTACGGTTACGATCCGAAATGCGGTTACGGTTGTATTTTGGTCATGCCTAATGCCTACCGCCATATGGGTTTGGAACAAATAAGGAGAACCAAGATCATTTCCATTCCTTCTTGTCAAATATCATGTTAAGGCTCTCAATACTTTTTAACATTCTTTCTAAGCATGGTGATTGTCAAAATACACAAATGCTACTCCTAAAAGTATGTCTTTGCCTATGAGTAATATTCTAATAAATAAGGGTTCTTTTCGCAAAACTGTAAAACTAGAGGGGTTATTTCTGGTAAATTTTCACTTTTGAAGAACAAGTAGCGTCTCAATTGTAAAACACAAAGATATTCCTCCGATGGCGGAAGAGAAGGTGAAAGATGAAGCGATGCAGATGATCGGAATGTTTCAAATTCTTCCAAAACTCGTCGTCTTTGATCTCGATTATACTCTCTGGCCTTTTTACTGGTAACAACGATTCTTCCAAATCTCCATTGACACTGGAATTGTATATCTAGGGTTTTGATTATAGCCTTTCGATTGTAATTTTGTCGCAAATGGTCTGAGTTTTGGGTGATGATGAAATTGGAGCAATCGGCTTAGTGATGATGATCTTCGATTTTGGTTTGAATTGTTTTGTGTGGATTTCTATCAGCGAGTGCCGTTCGAAACGCGAAATGCCGTCTTTGTATCCACAAGCAAAGGGTATATTGAGTGCACTGAAAGAAAAGGGAATTGAAATGGCTATTGCTTCCAGATCTCCAACTCCTGATATTGCTAACACATTCATTGACAAATTGAATATCAAGTCCTTGTTCGTCGCCAAGGTTCCTTCTTCTTCTTCTTCTTCAATCTCTACTCCAAGTGATAAAATGTGAGAATGGCAAGTGGATATATGTCATACGGTAATCCTTTTCAGGAAATATATTCAAGTTGGAGTCACAAGACGGAACATTTTCAGAAAATACACACAAGGACTGGGGCCTTTTACCTCGATGCTCTTCTTCGATGACGAAGACAGAAACATTAAATCAGTAAACTCAAACTCCTTTCTGCTACTAATAGAGTTCTCCCGTCTAGGCGTCTTTACTTTGTGCACTAAGATTGAATCTTTGCTGAACAAACAGGTTTCGAAAATGGGAGTGACGAGCATCTTGGTTGGTGATGGAGTTACCCTTGGAGCGTTTAGACAAGGGCTTACTGAATTTCTTCAAAACCATAACACTATCGAGAAGAATAAACAAGTTTGGCGAAACAAATATTCTGGAAAGGCCGCTTCATCTGAGACGGACAAAGACTGATATTCGATTTCTGTTCGTGCTCCGGAGTCCTTATCCATTGGACACAAAACATTATGAAGCATTTTGTTGATATTGGGGAATCTATTTGAACATTGTTGTAACTTTCTGCTGTCTTCCTCTAAAACTCGCAGTAAATCACGTTGTTGATGCAAATTCGAGCATAAATTTGAATTTAGACTATTCACATAAGAAATTGTAGGGGTTACATTGTTACTTGTTAAACTGGACTGACAAATCAATGGTTGAAGAGATCTCGGCAAAAAACGATTCAATTAGGTATTATTATGCCCGGTACTGAAGTTTGGTTATGAACCGAACATATATTCGGACAGTTAAGATATGAATAACCGTGTGACCAAAAAAATAAAAATAAATATGAATAACCGAAACACCAAAACCTTTGTTAATCATTATGTCTAGCTAACCCTGAAACACATTTCCCTCCCCCACCCAGATATTTAATGGGAGGAAAACAAATCTTTCCATCAGCAAAATTAATAATTAGGAGGAATTTGAATTTACATCTGAAACCGTCCGTACCCATTAGAATCTAACCTGGACCTTCTTGTATTCGGTAACTCATCGTGTTTCTGTTTCGGTTCAGAACCAATTCTGTATCCTCTCTCAGCCGTTTCAGCTTCCAACGGCAGCTCGTCTAATGTCTGTTTTAAATCATCATTAAGGTAAATGTTAAAAACCACATTTTAATCAAGTTCAAAATTGCAATTTATATTAAGAACAATCTTTAGAACTTTTACCCTATTAGCCTGCTGTAGAATGTGCAGAGTCTCCCGTGTGCGTTTCCTTTTTACCGCTATCTCATCCGGCTCTTTCAACAATTCTTCAATCAAGTTCTCCCTGTACCATCCCACTAGTTAGTTCCAAGAAAAACAAAACAAAATGACTATGCTCAACATCAGGCAAAATATCAGATTGTTTTCTTCATCACCTGTAAAGCTTCTCGATGAAAACATTGTGCAGCTCACGTTTCGAGTAATTTACCTGTGTTCATTTTCAATCCCATAGAATAGTTATTAGTAGACTTTCTTAAAAACTTTCACAGTCCACACTGAAAAATTTTAAACCTTTTTGAAGTCGGAAGGGGACACTAACCAGAAAATGCATGATTGCTTTTGGGACCAAGTCCTCGATATTCTTCCTTACGATGTCATAGTAGGATTTCAGTAATAGCTTTGTTATCTGAATCTCAACTGCTTCCCGTTCTGAATGAGTTTCAGATGACCTCAAAATAGTTGGAGGCTACAAAAACAAAAAAAAACATTACGAGGTGAATATGCAAGTAAAGTGATCATGGAGCCTGGGAATGCGCAAGATGTATACCTCTTTAAGATAGATCGTTGACAAATTCTGATATGCATCATCTTGAGCAGCTTCGTTAAACGGCTTGCTTAATAAGTTCTTTTTCGCAGATGCATGACCATTATCACTGCCCCGGAAAATTGATGAGAAACCACTCCAGCTTGTGTTTCCTGATTTGCCCAAAAACAATACATTCAAATTCTCCACAGAACAAATAAAGATCCAACACGGTTGCTTCAAAAACCACGTTTTCATTTATCTGTGCATACATGAAAAGCTGAAAAATCAATGTAACAAGAAGATTACCAGCTGTTGTGGGTTTTTCGGCATCTACTACAGATAGAATTCCCTGTGAAAATGTTATGGAGATAAAGTTTTACATAAGGAGTCTTTAGCTGGAATTTTGTACTCTCTTCATGTGTTTTCAGAAGCAGGAGCCAAACTACAAATAAAGTATCAAACAGCAACAAAGGCCAGTGTAACAGTGTTAAATATATAACATAAAAAAGTGACATGCCTGATCACTGACAATTCCATTAGCTTGTCGGCCGAGAAAAGATCGAGATTTTATTTGACTTGCAGAAGATGTCTTCTCAGGCTCCACTGTATCCTGTTTACTCAAAAGAGATATGAACGGGAAAATTGCACAAGTCAAAAGGCGAAACACAAAAGCATTATTAATGCTTTGCTGAGTCTATTTCTCACCCTAGGCAGTGCAACAGGATGTGGAAGCCTAGAAGACTTGACCTGTTGCATTGCAACCTCAACGGCTTTGGTTCCCCCGATAAAATTTGGGTGTGAGGTGTTTATGTAATCCATCTGCAAATGGTAAATTCAAAACCAAATTTTAAAGAAGCTCCAATCAACAAAAACTCAAACTTAGAACAAAGAACAACAACTGAAAATCCTAACTAGACTTGAAAGTTTGAAACTAAAACTTCCGTATTACCCTGACGTCAGTGACTATGTTGATCTTAAATTATACATACCTCCATTTCAAGAATATCTCGGATCATTGATTGTGAGGGTTCAAGACCTTCTCGCAGAAAGTTCCCGATAACCTCATCCATGCGCTTTTGAAGGACTGGAAAGCGCTGTAACTCCGTCATCATACATTGATGACTAATCTGCAGAAAAAAATTACATGATCAAGTAAATTAACAGTAAAGCATTGTAAGGAAAAATTAAAAAAATTAAATAAGACCTTCATTAGCTCATCAAAAATGAACCTAGCGCACTGAAGGCTGGGATCTAATAAACGGGATATTTGCCTCCTGACAAGAACTTCAAATGGAACCTATAAAAATTAAAGCGAAAGATATTAATCAGAGTTACTGGAAAAGTAGAAAAGTTAAGAAAATTAAGTATGTGGAGAGTACTGATAAGCAGAACGAAGTTCACTCATGCATAGGGAAAGAAACCCACATCTGGAACAAATAATGCAGATCTGGGACCAGTTGCATTCTGAATTGCAGTCCGAATATCATCATCTGTTAAGTCTGCGCATGGATCTACCTCCTTCAGAGACAAAGTGAAGGAAACTAATAAGTTGGATTCATAAAACCCCCATCGAGTAGCACCAACAACATCAGTAGTTTAAACAATTTAAAAATCACTATACAGCAGAAAAGATACAGATCCATTTGAAGTGATTACAGCGCAGATGCTTGGAAGATACAGGGCATTGAAACTAATATAAACGCCAACTATTTTTACAAATGAAGTAATTCTACTCATAAATGAACAGCTAACATGCCACACTTCCAAGAATTCAAAACCTGAAATAAACTGTCAGACTTCCTTGTCAATAACCACACTAACTAAACTAAGATAACCACACAGAGTTTATATATAGAAAGCACTCATACGTGTATAGTTGTTATATCAATATCAACAAAATGAACTTCCATTGAAGACTACAAGATATATCTCAAATTAAATTAAAGGCAAATCACCTAACTAAGATATATAGCTTAATCCACAAACTTGGAATAACAAACAAAAGGCAGCTTGTAACTGAGTGAAAATCAAGGGAAAATTGTATAAATGTAAAAGCAAACCTCCAAGCTCTAAACAAAGACCGACTGGAAGATATAGTGAATTCTTGCTCCACCAGAGAGCTCAGATGTAGACATTTCTTTACTTTTCCCTTCCAGAGTTGAGGAGTATGCTGTTATGAAATATAAACCCATGAGAATCAATACCAACCTAAAAAGCATAAACTAACATCCGTCTTAACTGAAAGAACCTTCTTAATACTTTACCTTCAGAGTACTTTGTAAGAAAATTGAGGAGAAGAGCTCCTTGACCAGCCTATGAATTTCGAAACAATACAGACGCAGAGAAAGCTGTAAGTTAAATAGTTACAATGATAAGGAAATGAAATAGAAAGCATGTATAGATACTTGGAATTTTTTTGACTAGCCATTTACTGTCAGAAATCTTTGCCTACTAATCTTAACACCTTCAAATACTAACTCGATATCAAGAAAACGATCCTGCAAATATCAAGAGAGAAGAAAACATAGACGAGCGAAAGTGTAGGAAAGGATAGGATAATATCTTAGGCTAAAACTGGCCCAAAACCACATACCCTGGGCTCTGCTATATTCCCATAGCTCTCATACTCCTTTGCTGCAGCAACCAATGCATTGCTGATACGTGACTTTAAATTAGGAAGCAATGCCTTGATGTGTTGGACAAGGATCTGCAAATAAAAAAGGGACTACCTCCCATTAGACAGGTTCTCATTTTAAAAGTAATATTGCCAGCTGCGAAACCTATGAAATGATATCTACATAAAAAGGACTAATCAATCCACAAAAAAGAATTCACCATGTGAACCACCAACCTAATGAGCAGAAGTTACTGACTTTTTCAAATATATACAGTGAGAAACAAAAGCTGTAGCTTCTGATAGAAAGAAATGGCCACGATCAGACTATGTACGGCTAGGAGACAAGAATATTTTACATACAAAAGCCAAATATTGTCACAATTAGAAACACATAGAGATTTCGTAAGCATATTCCCTTGGGGAACTCATGTCTTTACTGCTTAACAAGATAATCATAAGAAAGAAACCAGGATTTCCCAAGACTGCAAATAATACCTGATTTAACTTTTTTGCCAATTGAGGGACACCCAAGCGATCAGAGAGACCACTGTAAGCCTGTTAAGATAGAAAATTTAAAACAAAAACAACAACAGATATAAGCAGAACAGCCAAAGCAACACTCTCATACAGTAAATTGAGGGAATGATGCATTCTTACTGGACGACTAAGAAAGAACTTTTCCTCAGCAATAAGAGCATCCTTAATGCTCCGATTCAGCAAAATATTCTGTTAAAGAAATCAACAAGACCCAGATCAGTTCTTAGGTTTGGTTAAGCACAGTGGCCACAGTGCTTATAAAACGAATATAGAACGTCAAGAAATAAGTAGCATTGGCTCGTTATGATAGAACAGCAACAATATGCAGCATAAGTAACCACATTTTACCTCCTGACTACGATTTACAACTCCCACGTATCCAAGTCGAAGAGGAATTTTTTTTCCAAGAAGGTGATTTCGAGCATCAGTACCTCTGTCCATAATATCCAACTGAAGCAAGGAGAAAATAGAGCAGCCATGAGAAATAAGGTAGATTACCATTGCTACTAAATCCAAAACAGTAATATATAAACAAATATCTGAGAAAAAGAAAACGCACCTTTGTGATCACACCTATGGTTCTATGACCTGAGGACATTAAATTCATATGCAAAGAAATTGTGAGTATATTGTATACCATGAAATTCTTAAAATTCTAATGGAATTTCTACCAAAAAGTCACCATCAGGATCAGCATTTCCTGCGATTTGTAAAGCATCTGAGTTGGCTAAATCCGAATTAGCTGGTGTAACAGCTAGAATCAAGCAGGCAGGGTTCTTAATGTAAGACAAGATCATCGTCCGTATACGAGCTTCAATATCCGTAGGCTGATCACCAACAGGAACCTTTGTAATGCCAGGAAGATCCACAAGAGTGATATCCAGAACATTAGGAGAATAAATCTTGAGACGAATCTGATGATCTGATACACCTTTATTATCTCCTACTAATCTATTCGTCTCAGCCTAGACAATCAATCATCCATGCATTAGATTACACCGATCATAGCAATGTTACAAGGTGAAACGAATTTAGAAGAGAGAGTAAAGAAAAAAAAACCTCAATCTCGCGGCGAATCTCAGAGAAATCGTAGAATCATTTGCTACCTTGGTGAAGAAACTCTCCCCACTCGTCATCGGAGCCACCATCGGAGCGAGGTTTCGTATGAATAAGCTGGAGAAGGAGAGGACGGCGAGTGCAGATTTCATTGCCGCGAGGGAGAAAATCTCGGCCGACGAGTGCTTCAAGGACGCTGGATTTACCGCTGCTTTGACTTCCGACGACAGCGACTTGCGGAAGCTGGATCGTCGATTGGCTTCCTAGCTTAACGACTATGTCCTGGAGCCTGTTCACAATCGGAATCACGGAGGAGCCTAGCGGTGCTCCGGCGGAGGTCGACGACGGAGGGATATCGTGAACTGACATTGAATTGTGAAAAAGGGTTTAGGGTTTTCCGAAGATTTTGGTGCAGGAGATTATAGAGCTCTTCGTATCGCCACCGTATTCGGATACTTCACCGCTACTCCCGAATATTTTGGGCGGAGTCAGGTCGGTTTAGAGATAACCGGTGCAATTATATTAGATAAGTCGGTACTTTTTTAATTTATTTTATTTTTAGATAAAGATTTGTATGTTTTTTTTTTTTCTAAAGATTAATTCAAACAAAAGTGTAGATCATTTGTGAATATGGATGTAAGAATTATCGGACTCGGATCGAATATTTCACCATATCATATGTGAAACAGTATAGCACAATTTTGTGTATATATTCAAGTTGTCTATTATTGCAAGTGTGTACAATTTTGTGTATATATTCAAGTTGTCTATTATTGCAAGTGTTGTGTACATAATACTTGTCAAAATTTTCATTATTCTAGATAGCTTTGAGGTTCAATTATCAGTGAATGCAAATTTTACAAATTAATAGAAACCAGTTTACAAAAGATTTCTATCACTCATTGTAGAATCTTTTGTCATCATGGTCTTTGTGTTTAAAATTTGTGGATGCAAGTTCGGCTACCAATGCATGAATAAATTATAAACCGTATATTAAGAGTTGAGGTATGAAGTTCATAAAAATTTGAAGATTGGAATTGACTGTTCTCCCAGGTGAAAAGTCATGAGCACAAATGATTTTATTTATGTGAAACTTATAGTTTTATTAACTAAAATGGATATAATTTATTATTTCAAGAAATCCAAAAGTAAATAGTAAAGTTGGTTTTGGGTCTTTTGACTATGGCTTTTGTGATGTTGGCATTGCCAGAGATACTGAAGTTGGAATATCCTTCCACTGTTGTGTAACAGTCTTGATCTGAGTGAAAAAGTCCACTCCTGCTTTGCCTGCAACAATTCCACTTAAGCTTGTAAGCAAATACTAAAGAAAATTGCAATCTTCTGTTTAAGTAAAAACAAACTTATTACCATAGAAATTTAGATCTCCTGCAAAGGAGGCCTTATTTCCGGTGAAGGAGAAGAACGGCAATGGAACTGGGATCGGAACGTTTATACCGATCTGGACAACATTAACAACAACAATGGAAGAGATCAACCATGTCAAATGCATACAAAAAAGTGTGTATTTTCTTTAGGGCTCAATTTTTCTTTTTTATACCTGTCCTGCTTCTATCTCCATCTGGAACTTTCTTGCCGCTGCCCCTGATGAAGTGAAAATTGCTGCACCGTTCCCATACCTGTTGATGGCATAAATAGCAGATTGTTGAAGAATATGTGAGGAATATACATTAGTTTTGTGATATAAGTGAGATAAAAGAGTGTTTACTTGTTTCTATTGATTATTTCTATGGCCTCTTCAAAGCTGCTTGCCTGTATGTGAAAATGTCAAATGCATCCGCACGCGTAAATAACATGAATGTATGATTGAAATAAAAATACTATTTCCAATCTGACCTCCATGCATACAAGAACAGGGCCAAATATTTCCTCCTACAATGTGCCAAAAGAAAAAAAAACAAATGTAAGTTTCAAATAGAATACAGATTATTTGCTTGAATTCCCAGATTGTTACCTTGTAACACTCCATGTCTGGGGTAATGCCAGATAAAATGGTAGGACCGATAAAATTCCCTTTCTCATATCCTTGAACCTGTTTATTACAAGCGAAGATATATAAAGTTATCGCTGGTTTCAAGATTAGACAAAGAGTAATAATCCAACAATATCAGTCTATCTATCAATCGATTTATGTGATTTGTGATTTTTATTTCGTAAGATTGTGGACGTTAGTGCTATAAAGAGAAGAGGTTAGTCAGTTGCCATAGCAGTAACTATCGAGATTGGGGAAATACCACAATATCTCTTCCGTCAAGTAGCAATTTAGCACCATCGTCCACACCAGATTGAATCAAGCGGCATATCCGTTCTTTGGCCTATCCGTACACAATTTAGCAGTATATTACGCAGCAGAAAAAAAAATGCAAAACTAAATGTGACTGTTACACACATATGTTCAGCAGTAGCTATGACCTGTACCAGAGGTTTGAGCGTGAAAATACCTGTTTACTGATCACAGGACCCAGGTCTGCATCTGGTTCTGTCCCACATGTGACTTTAAGGGCTTTCGCTCGCTCGACCAGTTTATCCTCCCTGGTTATATTAGACACGTTTCAGCTAATCTGTCAATGCTATGAAATGAAAATTAACAGAACAACCATAGTAACAGTAGTCGTTCTAAGCTAATTAATGAATCAAGTGTTGTCATGTACAATCTTATTTATCGTTTATGCACCTTTAAGGTTGTGGAGCTCGGAAACCACATGAGAGAAAAATGTTACAGGGAAGGGAGTTTGTCACAAGAAAAATGAATATATGATAATCGAGAAGGTTACACCCGAAAGAAAGTTAGCAGTACCATGATTTTGAATCGCCCACGAATACCACTGTACTCAGAGCCATGCATCTCTGTCCAGCGGCACCAAACCCAGCGGCAAGTAGCGCATTTAAAGTAGCATCAACGTTGGCATCAGGCAAGACTAGTCCATGATTTTTCGCCCCCATATTTGACTGAGCATACATATATATAAGCAAATTGACATAGAATCGTTCTGAAATACTAGGGAAGAATTTTACGGAGGAAAAGATGTGAGAGGAAACCTGAATACGTTTTCCTTTTGCCGCTGCTCTTGCATATATATGCATTCCAGCCTTTAACAAAACAATTCAATTCGGAATACACAAGTTAAAAAAAGAAAAGTTGAACACATAAGAAAAGCAAATCTGCCATCAGCAGTTCTTGTTAACAGATATGGAAGTTTGGGGAATGATTTAGCTAAGAGTAGTAGCCATCAGACAGCCTAACTAACTACACAGGAAACGATTAGATGAAAATTTCGTAAATATTATTCATCGTGACTTGGTGAAACGCAAACCCAAGTCTGCAGAATATAAAAGAGGAACAACAAAATATATACTTACAGTGTTCGAGCCAACAAAAGAAACTGCTCTTATGTCGTCGTCATCACATATCGCATTCACAGTATCCTGGCATAAAAAGATGGATTATTACTGACGACAATGAAATCCTAATAAATAGGAAAGTTAGCAAGAGCAGAAAACTTAAGCATAACCTACATTGGTGCCGTGAACGATATTGAGAACCCCATCAGGTAATCCAGCTTCCATTGCCAACTCCGCAAGCATTACAGAAGCACCTAGAGATAGCAAGTAATATCAACAACCGGTTTCACAAACAACATACCACATTTCTTTTCTATATAGATGAATAATAACAATAATGATGCTATAGATAACAACAGTCAACCAACACTGCAGGTAGTAATGTATAACGAGTTGGAGTTTGTCAAACAATATATCTAGAACTTCCCATCATCAATTAAACATCGCATGACCATCTATATATTACAGAATAGTTCCAATGAATAAGGGTAAAAAGTTTGAGCAGATTACCAGGATCCTTCTCTGATGGCTTTAGAACAAAGGTATTACCACATGTCACTGCAACGGGAAACATCTGCACTAACAAACACATAATGAATACTCAAGACTACACAAAAGAGGATCACAGAGAATTAAGGACATATATATACACATATGTATTATACGTTGAAGGTAAATAAAACCATTTGTAGCACTAATACAAAAAGGGGTTGAGCATAATACCCATAAAGGAATCATAGCTGGAAAGTTGAAAGGACAAATGCCAGCGCAGACACCTAACGGCTCCCTAATACTATATGTATCAACACCATTCGACACATTGGGGACATATTCACCCATCTGCAATGTTGCCATTCCACACGCATGCTCCACAACCTCTGCGTGAGAAAATGAGTACCAAAAAACAATTCAGGTATGGTTCTGCTCTCCTTATCAACGATATAATCAACACCTACAATAAAAACTAACCTAGCCCACGAAAGATATCACCATGTGCATCCTTTAACGTCTTCCCTTGCTCAGTTGTAATGTTCATAGCAAGTTTGTCCATGTTTTTGCGTATAAGCTCTTGAAACTTGAGCATAACACGTTGCCGGGTAGTAATCGGTGTGTTTCTCCAAGACGGAAACGCTTGCTTTGCAGCGGATACTGCAGCCTTAAACTCATCGTTCGTCGTCAATGGAACTTGGGAAACAACATCTTGCGTAGCCTATAAGAACGGGAAATTACTTCAAAGTTCATACCTTTACGTTTAGTAAGAACACCAAGTAAAAACACAGAGTAGGACTAGTTAAAGAGCTTACAGGGTTTATAACATCGATATATGATGATGCTTGAGAATCAACAAAAGAGCCTCCAATAAGATTTGGCACTTTCTGAATGAGAAAATTGAAACCAACCCAAAATTTTTAAGAGCAAGATCATTCCCAATTCGAAAAATTTGAGGATATTATGAAATCTACTCACCGGAGTTTTTGATTGCTGAGAAGATGGCTCCGGCGACGTTGATAACATCGAGCTTCGAAGTCCGAGGAAATGAGGTCTTAAAGGTCTCAGATTTTTCCCTGCAACAACAAAACTAGCATCGATCGTATCGAAAAGTCTTATAGATTTTTGAAATCGAAGAGGATCAGTGATCTTACCAAGCTGGGTTGAAATTCGGAGCAACATCGTTTGATTATTTTGTCGTTTGGGTTTCTTCTGATTTATGCGTTTTTGGGGGGATTTGAATGATGATGATGAGTGAGTGCTGACTCGATTGTGGATCAGCTGGGGAAAATAGGTGGTTAGATTAAGATATATACGATCATGCTCATCTTTGATTGCAACGTGGCAACATATAAACCGTTAGATCTATTAAGATTCAAGATTCTTTAGTTTGACTATCACAACTCCCAATATTTTTTTCTCCTCGGAAACAAATGCTCATAGAGGGAAAGAAATAATGCTCAAAGGAGTATAAGCTTTAGTCCTTCCTACATATTCCATTTTCATAATCCCAACAATAGTGTGTGAGATGAGATGATATCCTAAATTGCTTGATATAGGGAAAAAGTATTCATTGGAAGATTTGTGATAAAATTAGTGTGTCTAAGAAATTAGAAGGCGGTTTGGGATTTCAGGACCTAAAAATATTTTAATTTGGTTTTATAATTTAAGGCAAACAATTGTGGAGATTGGCAATCGAACCATCTTCTCTGTTAACTACGGTGTATAAAGCAAGATATCCCCCATAATGCTCACATTTAATTAGAAGCATCAACAAGGAACATATTTTCCTTTACGTGGAGAAGCATACAATCAACTCAAAAGCTAATGAAGCAAGGTATGGAAAGAGAAATAGGCAATAAAGCTGACATCAAGATTGCAACGGATCCATGGCTACCAGTCATACCACTCATACCTCCTCGAGTCTTACAAGGTACCCCCTGGGATAATCACCTTATATTATGTAGAGGACGAGGATGACTCTGGTGAATGGAATATGGCTAGATTGGGCAGGTTCTTTAGACATTGAAACATTGTGTAATATTATAATGAGATAATGACACTAGATAAAACAAGGGATTTCTAAGCTATTTCGGCAGCATCATCTTTGATGTGCTCAAGTTATAATCAAGCCCGACTCTTAGCCTAAGCATGCTAAGCTTGGGCTTGTGGCCGTAAATTTAACTAGAAGTTCCATTTAGTGTAGTGGTCGTGTACTTAGATTATGAACAAAAAAAATATTTCTAAATAAGGCCAATTATTTTTGTTGACGTGTGACCCACATTATCCCAAGGCCGGTTCTGGTTATAATACCCTAATAATATAGTTGCAAGTGCACAAAGTAACCTTCTTCTTGGCCAAATTGTTCCCTACAAGTAGAAAACTAGAAAGACTTCTTTAGAGAAAGTTATGTATCTTTGGAATTGTCTTTAGTCGCAAAATGGCTTAGAATATGGGTTTAGGCTATGTTCATGAGAGATCTAATTCTGCAAAATTCCCTTCTCCATGTGTGTAGATATCCAATAACCGGAATTGACATGTATAGATTTCATTATGGTTGAACATGACTACATGAGTATCCCTTTGTCATATCAGAACAGGCTTCACCTAAAGAGTGGGACCAATATCCTAGTCTATATATTTAGAAAACAATTTGTAGATTTTACATTCTGCACGTCAAATCAAACGGAGCATAAGAGTCATCGTCTAACATGAATCATGTGGTTTTTTTTTTTAATTTCAATTTTGGACATGATATTTTTATACAATGTATTTTTGCCATTTTGATAAAAGGAACACAATCGTAACTTTCCTACTTACAAATTTACTTTTTTGCAAACAATTTAAAATTTTGACCAAAATAGGAACCTCTAAAACCAAAATGGAGTTGAGTTGTTGAAAAATAATGGTGGCAAGTGCGCTAATGCTCCTGCCTCAGACAAATGTATATTTTTGCAAGTTGTAGTCTTTTTTTACAGTATTATTGTGATTGTTGTGATTTTTAAGCTAAAACGCCCTATTATTTTATTAGAATTTTTATATATTACGCCTCAAACAAGTAGTTGGTACGTTGATAATTTTCATATATTAATAAAGTAAATCTGAGCAATGCTTTATAAGGAAACCTTAAAATTGGATCTGGGAACTAGAAAACGAGGTCTCTGACTCCTGCATTTTCCCTCATTGCTTTTATTCCAGATTCTTTATTTACAAAAATCCCACTTGCGTTGTTAGTAGCATTAAACACTGGATAAGTGGATATAGATAATCAAATACTGTAATCAGAATGCCAATTTCTGATATTCGATTTCTTTTACAGTTAATTATTACATGAGTGGGAACATTTATAGAATGATTTTTTTTTTCAAGTGGAGGCTAAAAAATTATGATATATAGTTACAACTTACAATATATCAGTGAGATCATTTATATAATGCTCTATCGGAATTTAACAAAAACGATCAATGATGCCAATTTCCTGTAAAAAGAAAAGTCTTTTGTGTTTAAATTTAGAGAGAAAAAACCATAAACTTTAAGTGACATAAGAAATTTTAAAGCGTTTGATTGGTTTGGTTGCGGAATAAGATTAGAACAGTGTGAGAAAATATAAATGAAGTATGACCCAAAAAATGAAATTCATGAGCCAAAGATGAAGTAACCCATGTGGTTAAGTCCACGATGCAATCATTCTAATAATAGTATGATATAAACCTTTCTTATATGATCCCGGCCGAACTAAAGAGAGTCAGCCTATACTCGTCTACAGTGGCGGATCCAGAAAACAATTTTGTATGAGGCACAATATATTTATATATTAAATATAATTTAATTAATTAAAATATATTATAATTATAAAAAGTACTAAATAAATTATGACAATCTTGTGTTTTTTTTTGAAATTATATTACAAAATAAAATCAAATTTTTAAAGTAAATATTTTTTGTAGACAATTGTATACAATTATATTGCATACAAGTATTTCAGTTTTATTAATTTCATTTTTTATTTTATAAATCTGCATCAAGAAAAAGAGAAAGATCCATTTATGAAAAAACATATATAACTATGGAAACAAGAGGTACAGTTCGTTTTGGAAAAGAAAAATTAAAACTAAATGTAAGAAAGTGCCTTAGACCAAAAATAAATAAAAAATAAATCAGAAAAGGAAAATGGGCTTGAGCCGGCTCTGTTGGTAAAGTTTTGTGAGACGCCCGACCAAAAAAAAAAAGAGTTTTGTGAGACGGTCTCACGGGGACAGGTGTCGGCTTCTCAGTGGCGAGGGAAATACAGGAAAAAAAAAACAAATATAATTTATTTAAAAATCTTTTGATTTCTCGTGTTTTCTCTCTCTCTTCTATTTCTGTTTGATCTTCCTCATCGATTCCAAACCACATCTCATGAATCGAACCAAAATGAGGATTGTGTCTCGTAGGTTGTTATGTGGATTTTGACTCTCCGATTTTGATTGAGGATGATTTCTCGTAGGTTTCGTGGTTAAGATGTAATTGTTGGGCTTTGAGAATTGAGAGGACGATTTGATGATTTCTCAATTGTTTTGAGTCTGAATTATATGCAGAATTTGAATCGAATTAATGAACAACTTTAGGTTTTGCTTATTGTTAATCCCCAAACATATTGATTTTGGAAGAAAATTGACTTAATTTGTTTTAGGGTCTAATTAATGGAATCTAATTTGTGAATCTTGATAAAGATCATGTGAAGTTTTTGAATTTTTTTAGGATTTGGGTTTTGTTTGCAGGATTGTTTGCAGATTGAATTGGTTGATTGTATTCTCATATTTTGTTTATTCTATAAGATAGAACCTTGAAGGATTATGGATTGAGTTTTTTTTTGTAGACTTTTGATTTGATCTTGGAAGGGTTGTGGATAGAGTTCTTTTCTTGCTCTTTATTTGCTTTAGATATCTTGCTATCATTTGTTGACCTCAGTTGTACAATTTTGTTAAGGTCCACCTTGTGTTGATTGTTATGATCAGACGATAAGAAATTATGCTCATCTTATATTGCTATAGAATTCTGTAGTTGTCATATGCACCCCATGATTGACATTGGCTAAATAACAATTTTCTGAATTGATATTTGTTTATGAAGTTTAGGAAACAATGTGCTTATTTTTCCTTTGTTACAATGTAGTGGTTAAGACATACATAAACATATTTTGTATGATTGTGGATTTTCATCATATATTGTTTTGTTTTCACTCCTCTTTGATTTACTTAGTTAAAAGAATGAAGTTTTACTTGATAATATATATTTGTAGGTTATTTACATGTCTACGGCCAATGGAAGATGATTAGAACAATGAGATTTTGAATGTAGAACAGAGACCAATTTACATGATGTATCCATCTAGTAGATCAATCAGTGAATGATGTATCCATCTAGTAGCTCGTTACATATGATTTATATATCAAATTTACATGAACTGAAAAAGATGTTTGTTAAATGCTTCATAAAATTCTTTTAAAACTTCTTAGTTAATCTCATGATTTTTTTTATGAGACCGAGACTGGTCTCACCACTGGAGACAAATTTATTAATAGTCTCTTATTGAGTCTCAAACAATAAACAATTATTAAAAAAAATATTAAATTATGTTTTGTGAGACCACAATTAGCTCACCGTTGTGCATGCTCTTAGTAACTCGAAGACACAACAGAACATCTGTGACCGACTGACCCAACACGCATAGCTTCTAACATACCATTTGTTATTTTTTAATAAACAGTATGTGGCACTTGCCACAAGTCTTAACACGTAGGTCCGCCCCTGCTTGTCTAGGTCCATGCTCTTACCATATCAAGGGCTCGCGGCAAACCAATATCAATACCATACTAGTATGGACCTCATCGAAACCGTCCTAACTTGAATGAGTATAAACGAATCTATTTGTGAATTTTTCACAAATAAGACTTATAAGTAGATGTATCTATATAACTTATAATTCAAACCTAAAATCAAAGGAGCAAATACATTTTTTGAACACGACTGTAAAATTACAATCCACAAACCATAATACAAAAACTAAATTCAACTTTTTAAATATATTTTTCTTTCAATTTTTTTTAAAAAAGAATAAAAAATTCTTCTCTTATTTTCTTTTTCACAAGTCACACTAGAGTTATAGTTTCATTCGATTTGTTTTGTTTATTTGAATTGCCATTTTCCTAGCATTGGTATTTTATTTGTTTGTCACCTAAAATAAATCTACATTACTTTTAGATCTAAAGTTTTCGAATTTAGAATCGTTTGTGACAATTAAAGATTTTTTTTAATTTGTCAAAAATCTAATATTGTTGTGAATCAAGAGAACGAATGGGGAAGATTGTGTTTATTCATTAATCATAAGATCCTTTATATAGGATTATTACAAGAGAGAAAAGGAAAATTCCTTTTCCTAATGGGAAAAGGAAAGTACATAAAAGGAAAATCCTAATTCAACTAGGATTCATTAAACCGGCCTAAAGACTAAGTGTTAATGGGCCGTAAACGGACCAGAACTAGTTATGACAATCCACTATGATTTATAACACTCCCCCTTGGATGTCATAACTCTAATGGGCTTGTAATACGCTTTGGATGTTGCCTCATTAAAACCTTACCAAGTAAAACCCATTTTGGGACAAAACCGTGGTGAAGGAAAAAGAGTACAACACGTATTACTCCCCCTGTTCTGAACCTCACTGCAAGTCTTTCAAACGACGCATTCCAATCTGATAAGTAAGTTTCTTGAACGTTGAGGTTGGAAGTGACTTGGTGAATAGGTCTGCTGAATTCTCACTTGATCGTACTTGCTGCACTTGAATTTCTCCATCTTTCTGTAGATCGGATGTGAAGAAGAATTTTGGCAGAATGTGCTTCGTCCTATCACCTTTGATGTATCCATCCTTAAGTTGAGCTATACACGCTGCATTGTCCTCGAACAAGACCGTCGATTCCTGCTTACCTTCGGCCATTCCACAATCCACTCTTATGTGCTGGGTCATCAGCCTTAACCAAACACACTCACGACTAGCCTCATGAATTGCCAATATCTCTGAATGATTAGAAGATGTAGCTGCAATGGCCTGCTTCATTGACCGCCAAGATATTGCAGTTCCTCCATGAGTAAACACATAACCTGTCTGGGACCGTGCATTATGAGGATCTGAAAGATAACCTGCATCAGCAAAACCAACTAAACCGTCCTTAGATTGGTTAGTATAAAATAGACCCAAGTCTTTCGTTCCTTGTAGGTAACGAAGAATATGTTTTATCCCGTCCCAGTGCCTTTGGGTCGGACATGAGCTAAATCTTGATAATAAATTCACGGCAAAACATATATCTGGCCTAGTGTGGCTTGCCAGATACATTAAAGCTCCTATGGCACTGAGATATGGCACTTCGGGACCAAGAACTTCTTCAGAGTCTCTCTTAGGACCAAACGGATCCTTTTCTAGATCAAGAGATCTCACCACCATTGGGCTGGACAATGGGTGACATTGATCCATATTAAAACGCTTGAGTACCTTTTCAGTATATGCCATTTGATGCACAAGGATTCCATCATTTATGTACTCAAGTTGCAATCCCAAACAGAACTTAGTTTTGCCTAGGTCTTTCATCTCAAATTCTTTCTTGAGGCATTCAACTGTTTGGACGATTTCACCAGGGGTTCCAAGGATGTTCAAATCATCCACGTAAACTGCTATGATAACAAACCCTTTGTTTGCAAACTTTTTTATAAAAATACATGGACTGATGGGATCATTCTTATAGCCTTCTTTGACTAAGTACTCACTCAATCTATTGTACCACATACGCCCACTTTGCTTCAGTCCATAAAGGGATTTGTTCAGCCTTATGCAGTGTTGTTCTCGAGAACCTTTCTTATCTTTGAGCTCAATACCCTCTGGTAATCTCATATAAATCTCATTATCCAGTGGACCATATAAGTATGCAGTTACAACGTCCATTAACCGCATATCCAACTTTTCTCTTATAGCCAGACTTATCAAAAATCTAAAAGTTGTAGCATCCACCACAGGGGAGTATGTCTCCTCATAATCTATTCCTGGTCTCTGTGAGAATCCTTGTGCAACAAGCCGTGCTTTATATCTCACGATTTCACCATGTTCATTTCTTTTCCTCACAAAGACCCATTTATGTCCAACTGGTTTAATCTCATAGGGTGTCCGAATTATTGGACCAAAGACATCCCTTTTCCTTAAAGAATTCAACTCCACGTTTATAGCTTCTTTCCATTTAGTCCAATTTTCACTCTGAGTGCACTCATATATCGACGTGGGTTCTAGATCCTCCATAAGTTCAAGTGCTACCTTAAAAGCAAATATATCATCGATTTCCACACACTTTCTATTCCATTGTATTCCAGACATAACATAATTCATTGAGATCTCATTATTTTCAGGAACGTCAGAACCATGAAACTCGGCGTCCCGAGTCTCATTGCTTGGAACTATCGGTTCAGTTATGTCTGGGGTTCCATCAAATTCCTCAACCACGATTTCAGCACCTTTCTTTCTTTTCCGAGGATTCTTATCTTTGGAACCTATTGGCCGGCCACGTTTTGAGTGTGGTTTAGATTCTGTAGCAACTTGATTGTGTCCCTCTTGAACATCAATTCTAATCGGTGCATTAACAGCACCTTTCTTTCTTTTCCGAGGATTCTTATCTTTGGAACCTATTGGCCGGCCACGTTTTGAGTGTGGTTTAGATTCTGTAGCAACTTGATTGTGTCCCTCTTGAACATCAATTCTAATCGGTGCATTAACAGCTGGTATGTAAGACTTAGTTACTCTTTTCGGGTCAGCAAAGGAATCTGGCAATTGATTAGCTAGCTTTTGTAAATGTATAATCTTTTGGACTTCTAATTCACATTCTTGAGTCCGAGGATCTTGCCATTTTAAGGACGTTTGATTCCATATAATTTCCTTTACCAGTCTGTTATCTCCTCCTAATGTTGGATAGACAGATTCGTCAAAATGACAATCTGCGTACCTGGCCTTAAACAAATCACCCGTGGTTGGCTCAAGGTACTTAATGATAGTAGGAGAATCATATCCAACATATATCCCCATCCTCCTTTGAGGTCCCATCTTTGTTCTCTGTGGTGGTGCAATAGGCACATAAACGGAACATCCGAATGTTTTAAGATGGGATATGTCTGGCTCTTGACCCGTTATTAACTGTGATGGAGAATATTTATGTTCACTAGATGGCCTGATACGAATTAGCTCTGCTGCATGTAAAACTGCATGTCCCCAAGCTGAGACCGGGAGTTTTGATCTCATTAGCAACGGTCTAGCAATCAACTGTATGCGTTTAATAAACGATTCAGCCAAACCGTTTTGTGTATGTACATGTGCCACAGAATATTCAACACTTACCCCCATGGACATACAATAATCGTTAAACGCTTGGGACGTAAATTCACCAGCATTGTCAAGACGTATAGTCTTTAAAGGAAAATCTGGAAAGTGTGCTCTTAAACGTATGAGCTGGGCAAGCAATCTTGCAAATGCCACATTTCTAGTTGATAATAGGCAGACATGTGACCATCTCGTGGATGCATCAATAAGGACCATAAAATATCTAAACGTCCCACAAGGTGGGTGTATTGGTCCGCATATGTCTCCTTGAATTCTTTCCAGAAAATTTATTGTTTCCTTAGTTACTTTGATTGGTGATGGCCTAGTAATGAGTTTCCCTAGTGAACATGCTTCACACGTGAGATTCTTTGGGATAACTCTCCTTTCTTTCAAGGTGTGCCCATTAGTACTTGCTAATATCTTTCGCATCATGTTAGCACCGGGATGGCCAAGCCGGTTATGCCAAAAAGTGAAATTCTCAGTAAACTCTTTGTTTACCATAGCATTTGCTTCTATCATTCCGATCTTAGCACAATAAAGGCCCACAGAAATGGCAGGTATAGTCTCTAGGACTTTCTTATAGCCATGGACGGTTTCAAAGATTTGAAGGAATTCTTTGTTATTCTCGTCCTTAGTTTCAACATGAAGACCATTCATTCGAATGTCTTTAAAGCTCAATAGACTTCTCTTTGAACTAGGTGAATATAACGCATTAGAAATTTCTAGATGCGTGCCCTTAGGTAATAAAATATGGGCTTGACCGTGACCTTCAATTAAATTTGCTATACCCGCAATTGTGGTTACATTTGCCTTTTTAAGTGTAAGATCAATGAAGTATCTCTTATCTCTTAATATCGAGTGGCTTGATCCACTATCCACAATGAACACATCCATATCGTTCATACTTCAAAAGAGATAACAATAGATACTTTTAAATAACACTCTTTCATTCCATAAAGTTTAATAGAAAGCAATAACACAAAACCAAAGTATAAAGTGTAAGACGTAAAACAAGCAAAACACAAAACACCAAAACAGAAAATCAAAATCAATCACTTAAGTATATCTGAGGTTTCAAAATTCATCAAATCATCTTGCTCATGATCGAAATCTCCTTCATTATCATGCTGGATCATATGAGTTTCTGGATTCTTCCCTTTAAGGCTCTCTTGATAGAGTTCAACCAGATGCTTGGGAGTCCTACATGTCTTAGCCCAATGATTACTCATTCCACATCGATGGCAAACTGATTTTGGGTTTGATTCTCGTGGTTGAGAAGTAATACCACGGTTATCACGATCATAGTCAGTTCGGTATCCGCGTCCTTGTCCTCGCCCGCGGTTAGAATGATCGTTATGGAATCCGTGGCCTCGGCCCTGACCTCGGCCGTATGGATTAAAATGGCCACGGCCACGTCCTTGCCATCTACCCCCACGTCCACGACCACGATGTCTATAATCACTTTGACGTGGTTAATTTCTTTCTTTTCATCTATGGCCACATTCGCTTCAGGAAGTGGGGCTGATCCAGGAGGTCTCATCTCACTGTTTCTCATTAGCAGTGTATTATTCTCCTCGGCTAGTAATAGACATGCTATAAGCTTTGAGTATGTCTCAAAACCTCTTTCACGGTATTATTGTTGAAGCAACACGTTATTAGTGTGAAAGGTGGAGAAGGTCTTTTCCAACATGTCTTTCTCAGTTACCTTCTCACCACATAGTCTCAATTGAGAAACTATTCTGAACATAGCCGAGTTATATTCTTCCACGGACTTGAAGTCCTGGAACCTGAGATTCCTCCAATCATAATTGGCCTTTGGTAACAACACCGTTCTATGGTGGTCATATCTTATCTTTAATTCTTTCCAAAGGTCCAAAGGGTTCTCAATGGTTAGGTATTGATCCTTGAGACCCTCAACAAGATGATGACGAATGATCGATATCGTTCTGTATCGATTCCTTTCATTCTCATTATTATCCTCAATGATACATTCGCCAAGTCCTTTAGACTTTAGATTTATCTTAGTATCCAACGCCCACTGTAAGTAATTGTCTCCAGAGAGATTGAGGGCAGCATAATCCAAATTGTTGATTTTCGACATCTGAAAACATTCATCCTATTCTCTAAGAACTATAAGATTTTAAAGTTTATGCATATGATGCAAAATAGGTCATGGGTGCTTATATAAACGGGTACGGATGCATGATGCTTATGAAACCAGATTTTTATGTTTAACAACCTAACATAATGTTTTTATATGCTCATGATGCAAGCCTAGTATTCAAATTCTAAACCGTATGATGATATGACCGGATTTTAATCAAGCATGTTATGTCTATATGATGCAATCAGTTTCAGTTTCATGTTTATCAATCAACGAATCAATCCAAACAAGCAAACAAACAAACAAGTTCAAATAAATATGCAACCAAATTTGGACAGAGTGTTTACTGTCGATCGACGGGTGATTTGTGTCGATCGACACAGTTTAATTCAAACAACAAATTCAGGCAGAAGTTTACGTGTCGATCGACATAAAACTAGTGTCGATCGACACGGGTACAGATCATGCAATCGGTTTGGATTTTAATTGAATTAGGTTAGGGTTTCAAGTTAGGGTTTCAAGTGATTACGAATCATGAATCAATAAACACAATCAAGCAAGCAATAACAATAACAAGCATGATTTAGATTAGGGTTTCTAAGATTATCATGAATCTAGGTTCTTTAGATTAGGGTTTCTTATTGTTTACCTTAACCTCCGTGAGTCTTCTAGTTCGCCGTAACCGTTGATAGGCTGTATGAACTTTCTTCTAGTTCGCCGTAACCTTAAAGGCTGTATGAACTATGATTTGAACAGTAACGCCGGATGAACAGTAATCGTCGATGAACAGTAATCGTCGATGAACAGTGCGTGATGAATAGTGCGCGATGAACAGTACGATGAATAGTAACGATGAACAGTAATCGCGTTTTTTGTGTTTTTAGGGTTTAGGGAGCAACTCGTGCTGATAACGTGTTGTGAATCAAGAGAACGAATGGGGAAGATTGTGTTTATTCATTAATCATAAGATCCTTTATATAGGATTATTACAAGAGAGAAAAGGAAAATTCCTTTTCCTAATGGGAAAAGGAAAGTACATAAAAGGAAAATCCTAATTCAACTAGGATTCATTAAACCGGCCTAAAGACTAAGTGTTAATGGGCCGTAAACGGACCAGAACTAGTTATGACAATCCACTATGATTTATAACAAATATGTACTTTTATAATTTTGAAAATAAGTACTTTGATATCAAGTTACTCGGAGGTGAACCAAAATCGAAATAATTCTTTAATGATCTTAAACAAATTCCTGTTTATCATCATCAATCCGGTTTAATTAAGAACATGTTTTTTTTATCGATCACAGCCATATATATCTTAATTGCTCCTTTACTCAGTGACCGAGGATTGAAGTTGAAGATAATATATAGTACTACATATAATAATCCAAAAATGTATGCTCTTCGACTTTTTAAACCTCAAAAATATCAAAACCGGAAAAAAATGATGCCACAAAAACTCAAATTAAAATAAAGATAAAGTTGAGAAGACTTGATCGGACAACAGTGCAAGTACAGGAGAAATACTTAGGTACACCCCTAGGGTGTATCTATGGGTCCACCCCCCTCCCCATCACCAATCATTTATCCACCTATTATCTAAAAAAATTAGAGTTAAAAAATAAATAAATATATATATATATATTAGGTTTGGGTTAACTAATCCCAAATTAGGGTATAGTTTTGGAGTTTAGGGTTTAGGGTTTGAGGTTTTTAATTTATTTTGGGTTAACTAATCCCAAATTAAGGTATAGTTTTGGAGTTTAGGGTTTAGGGTTTGGGGTTTATAATTTATTTTGGGTTAACTATTCCCAAATTAGGGTATAGTTTTGGAGTTTAGGGTTTGGGGTTTATAATTTATTTTGGGTTAACTATTCCCAAATTAGGGTATAATTTTGGAGTTTAGGGTTTAGAGTTTGGGGTTTATAATTTATTTTGGGTTAACTATTCCCAAATTAGGGAATAGTTTTGGAGTTTAAGGTTTAGGGTTTATAATTTATTTTGGGTTAACTATTCCCAAATTAGGGTATAGTTTTGGAGTTTAGGGTTTAGGGTTTGGGGTTTATAATTTATTTTGGGTTACCTATTCCCAAATTAGGGTATAGTTTTGGAGTTTAGGGTTTAGGGTTTGGAGTTTATAATTTATTTTGGGTTAACTATTCCCAAATTAGGGAATAGTTTTGGAGTTTAAGGTTTAGGGTTTATAATTTATTTTGGGTTAACTATTCCCAAATTAGGGTATAGTTTTGGAGTTTAGGGTTTAGGGTTTGGGGTTTATAATTTATTTTTGGTTAACTATTCCCAAATTAGGGTATAGTTTTGGAGTTTAGGGTTTAGGGTTTAGGGTTTGGGGTTTAAACCCTAAAATTCTAGTCTCAAATTAGGGTATAGTTTTGGAGTTTAAACCTTAAATAGTTAACCTCCAAAACTATACCCTAATTTGGGAATAGTTAACCCAAAATAAATTATAAACCCTAAACCTTAAACTCCAAAACTATACCCTAATTTGGGAATAGTTAACCCAAAATAAATTAAAAACCTCAAACCCTAAACTCCAAAATTATACCCTAATTTGGGATTAGTTAACCCAAACCTAATATATATATATTTATTTATTTTTTAACTCTAATTTTTTTAGATAATAGGTGGATAAATGATTGGTGATAGGGAAGGAGGTGGACCCATAGATACCTAAGTATTTCTCCAAGTACAGCACCAACTCTCTCGAAAGCCAATGAAAAAGGCTTAACTATTTGTCAATTACAGAAAATATTTTAGATAAATTCCCAAAATACCCCTCGGACTTACAAAAGCATCTCTAATCTTTCCAAGTGTCAGTCATCTATTGCTCAATCAAATACCACCTTGTTTTAACGCCCCCGGATTTGGGGTTATATCTGAGAGTCCGAGGATACTTAATGCTCACGCGCTTGTGTCCTCATTTGACTCTACTCGCCCTTCACATGGTTACCACTAGAATATTCACCTCACGATCTTAACCACATACGTGGTCAAGGATTTGACTAAATCAGACTTGCGCTTATGGAAGCGAGTACGTGAGGTTGTTATACTCGCGCGTCTGGGGCTTTATTAAAGTTCTGAATTGTAATAAAACCAGCAGTGGTTTTGTTCTCAATCCGCTCTCTTTGCCATATATACGGAAACAAAAACTTAGAAGACATATCTAGAGAAGGAAAAAAATCAAAGAAGCTTCTCCTCCTCCTCTGCCTTCTTTCCTTTTATGCAAGCCCTAATCAAGTAAGTCAAATCTTCACGAGTACGTATACATATAATTTCTTTTTTTTTATAACCCATGTATATATAATTTCAACCCAAGAAAATAGCAGGAAATTAAAAGAGAACAAATCTAATAAGTCAAGTTTGAATCAAGATGATCATCTAGATTCGATCATTTTCGACATTAAAGATGTGGAAACTCTTGATAGATTTTTCTCAAAATAAAAAAGAAAACTCGTGATAAATTTTGATGCAGTTTTGGAGAGAGAGAGAGAGAGAGAGAGAGAGAGAGAGAGAGAGATGGGGAGAGGGAAAATAGTTATAAGAAGGATCGATAATTCGACAAGTCGACAAGTGACTTTCTCTAAGAGAAGGAGTGGTTTACTTAAGAAGGCTAAAGAGTTATCGATCCTTTGCGATGCCGAAGTTGGTGTTATCATCTTCTCTAGCACCGGCAAGCTCTACGACTACGCAAGCAATTCAAGGTCAGCTTCTTCTCTTTTATTTTTTTACTTCTCAATCCAATTTGCCTCTACCATTTTCTTAGTACAAGTCACGTGAAAATTAATTTTGCATTCCAATTGCATTTGCCTTGACTGTTAAATTCCTTGCTTCGATTTTTGTTGCGGCTCCTTGAGCCAATATCATGTGTATGTAAACCAATATGTCACTAATGATCATACTCATCTCTCTACATATTAGTTTCTCAGAGGGTTATAATTGATATTATTTCATAGATTTCGACAAGTAAATGCATTTGAGTCTAAGTTTGGTGCAAGTGCATCAAGATAATTATTACTTTTAAATTTTTGCGGGGAAATGAATATGGGACAAAACTATTTATGTGTTTTTTTTCTCTTCATATTCCATTCATTCGTATTCCACTAGTTCTTAACTTCTAATATATCCCGTTGAAACCTAAATGTAAGTGATAAGAAACATTCCAGAAACGCAACACAAAGAAATTTGAATATTTTCAATTTTGTTGAAGTTTCAACTGAAATTAAAGGCCAAGTTCAGCCATATAGTCCATTTACTTATGGTGTTGGAGACAATATGCTTGACTAATCTATTTTTTTTTTAAAAGCTACATCACATCGCCTCCATAATTATTCATAATTTGAAATTAAGGTAGATAATAATATATTTACAACAGTAAATTAAATATAAGTTTATCCTCAAAAAGAACAAAATTCACAGTTAAAACTTATATAATCATCACACAAAGACAACTTTTCACAGTTAAAACTTTACATAATCATTACACGGGTAATTTTAATTATGTAACGCCATGCTCGCCGAGGTCAGTCATTTAGGAAATATGAGATTTCAAGTCGTCAATCAAATGACACTGGATGGATTAACCAATGAACCTTATGTATTACTTCAAAATACCACTAGAAGACAAGTCTTTTTGCAACGAGGAAAATTATTGGGTCAACAATGTTCTATGGTACCATTTGTAACAATGGGAAATTATTGGGTCAACAAGGTATCTATCTAGATCCTTTAGATATACTTCATTTTGTTGAGTTTTCGATGTGGAAGGAAGTCTAAGTATTGTATACCTCAACATATATTGAGCGATCAATAATTATCTTTTACAACATGTCTAGTCGATGAGTAATTTAAATTTTTGCTCGCAAGGAAAATCATACACTAGTCCTTTGTGTTTAAAGCTTTAGACGGAGTTTATCTCCCTTGAACTCAGAGATGAAAACGTTATTGTGGACGAGGTCAATCGTATTTGAAAAAGGATTATAATCCTTGTCATGCTTTTGAGACGGAATGTTCAAAAGTAGATAATAATACAAGTTCGTCGGAGGATTGGTATGTCTTTACTAATATTTTAGTGGATTTTGGAGTGCTTCGATGTTCACTAGTTTATTCTCGACTTTTATCCATCGTTTCCTTAGCCCGAAGGCGGATTGTTTAACTTATTATTTTTTTTTTTTGTTATTAGACCTTGTTGTAAGTCAAATTTTCTCTCTAGAGTGTAGGTAACTAAATTCTTTTTTCATTAAAAATGTGACGTTGATTAAAACAAATTCTAAAATAAGATATATATATATATATATATATATAGATAGAAATTATTTACAACATGATTGAAAGAGAAGTTTATGAAACATCAATATACGAGCTGTTGGAACAACAAAACATCTGTTCCAACACGCAAAACAAAGTGAGGTTGAGTTCTTATTGAATTAGAAGGCCCAATACGAGAGAGGTGAAAAACCCATATAACATGAAACGTGGGGGTTTCGTGGTGGTAGTATAAATAGACCGAGGCGGTGACTAGAAAAACTTATGCGCCTAGGGTTCTATTGTGAGATGCACATATGTGTGTGGCGTCGTAGATTGTAGCTGTTGAGAAGACGGTGCTCTGGTTGGTGTCATGTTGATGCTTGTCTTCATATGTTTTCCATGTAGAAAATAGTGGTATGCCATATAGCAATTGTAGATTGCAGCCTAATCTAGTGGATTGATTCTGAATTTGGTCCCGGAGATATAAGAAACGAACCTCGTGAAAACTCTTTATGTTCTTTATTTTATGCTTATGCATACTCGTAACTCACATAAACGTATAGATCTAGCCATGCACTGCTTTTTCAATTGGTACACGATAGAGATTTGTCCTTATTTTCGGGTATAATCCTAGATTAGGTGTTGGTGGCAGAGATCGAAGAAAAAAGTATGAGATTAGGGTTTTCATGTTTATGCAAACAAAGAAGAAGATTGAATGGAAATGTTCCTTTTTTAAGTTTTGTTTTTAGAGCTTGAAAAAGACGTGATAGATCCCAGTTCGTGTTTGAGTTAGCAAAAGAGATTCAAAAGGTGTGATAGAAGAAGTAGCTAGATCTAAAGAAAAAGTTAAGCGTAAAAATCAGATATGACGAGCCATCTTGCGAGCTTTTTTCCGACACACTAGAACGAACCAAGAATTGATTTTGATACCATTGTGAGATGCACACATGTGTGTGGCGTCGTCCCATCATACATGATTTGTAAATCTGTTGATGGTAATGTCTGCGGTGCTGGTGGTTGGTGTCATGTTGATACATATCTTCATAGGTTTTCCATGTAGAAAAAAGTGGTGGTATGCCATATAGCAATTATAGATTGCGGCATTTTCTAGTGGATTAATTCTAGACTTGGTTCCGGGGATGTAGGAAACGAACTTCGTGAAAAAACTCTATATGTTCTTTATTTTATGTTCATACATAGTCGTAATGCACACAAAAGTATAGATCTAGCCATGGACCACTTTTTCAATAATCATTTTGTAAAGAATAGTCATTTTCCTATTATAACATCAAAACATATATTTTCTTTCCTTATGGCTATTTCGAGCTCAAATATTTTAGTACTATTACGGTATTATATTTTTTTATTTATAGAAAAACTACTATTACGGTATTGATGTGTTAGTTGGACGTGCTCAAACAAATTTATTGTGTAGACGAACTCCATGCATGCACTCGCTTTTTACCCTTTGTATCTATCTCATATATAAAATATTGAAATCAAATTTTACAAAACGAAAAATCTCAACACATAACTGTCGGCCTAACTTTTCTATGTTATTGTTCATTGATAATATTCTTATCATTCATTTCTTTTCGAATTTTATTAGTATGAAAAGTATCATTGATCGGTACAACAAAGCAAAAGAGGAGCAGCATCAACTACTGAATCATGCCTCAGAGATTAAGGTATGATATTAAATTTTTCATATTTCTCTTTGCATATAAAAAATTATCTCATTAGAAATGGTAAACGTACTTTTTATAATTTTTAGGGTTTTCACATGTACTTGTTCCAAGAAAACAAATTGAAGACGACGTACGATGACTAATTGCTTTTGTGATTTCTGATTTTTTTACAAACCCACAACTTTTATGTGTTTATTAAAATATCCAAAAAGTTGATAATTTTTTTAATCAGATTTTCAATATTTAGAAGCTTAAGGACTGGTTACACTTACAGCTTAAACGATCATAGGTATATGACCATTCACTTTAATATATTTATCTATGTAACATCACTAGATTTGTCTCTATGTTATCAGTTTTGGCAAAGAGAATTTGCGAGTTTGCAGCAACAACTTCAGTATCTACAAGAATGCCACAGGTAAAAGCTATTTTTAATTATAAAAGCAAAAACTGAATATGAAAAATTAGATTAGTCAATCCATCTACTTTTTCATACATAATTATGAATTACTAAGTCCAACGATACGATGAAAAAAGAGTGTTAAGAAATGGAAATCGAAAAACAATTATAACTTGACCTTTAGTATATTAGATTGCGTGAATATTTATACTCTACTTTTAAAAGCATCATAAAATAAATTTCTAACAATATGCAGAAAACTTGTTGGAGAAGAACTTTCTGGAATGAATGCTTATGATCTACAAAATCTTGAAGATCAACTAGAAACAAGTCTGAAAGGTGTTCGTTTGAAAAAGGTATTTGTGCATCTATTTTTCAAAGAACAGAACATTTTAGACAAATAGTATTTTTTTTAATTTTTTTTGAGAAAAACAAAGAGTATTTGTGTTTTTTTTTTTTTGTTTTGCTAACCGTCAAAGAGTATTTGTGTTCCTCATTTATTATTTGGGAACCTTTTTTTTCCTTCATTCAGGAACAACTAATGACAGATGAAATTAGAGAACTCAATCGCAAGGTTTGTTACAAAATATACTTTTTAGGAATGACAAATGACTAAGATATATTCTTTCGTGTTTTTTGATCATTTTTAAACCAACCATGTTTGCTTTTATTACAGGGAAAAATTATTCAAAAAGAAAATCAAGAGCTACATAGCATGGTAGATGTTATGCGTAAAGAAAATTATAAACTGCAAAAGAAGGTGATGCGAATGATTTTATATTAGATATAAAAATAGAAATATTAGTTACATTGAGTTTGTGTTAACCCAAATAAACACTTGCAGGTTCATGGAAGACCAAATGTGATTGAAGGCAATACACGTGTAGATCCTATAAGAAATGGAAACGAAACATATGAACCACCACAACTTCAACTCATACAACTACACCCTCCAAGAGAAAAGTCAATTATATTGGGGTAACGTTTTTCATTTAGCCCACTACAGCTTTAGTTTATATTTACTAATCTTGTAAAATAAGTTTGAATATTTGAAACAGGCTACAACTTCCCTAGCTAGAAAGATATGTTGGCCAACGGTCGATATACAAAACGAAGTTGCATGTCATCTTCATTAACATCCAAGCATGATCATCTCTTTCTTGATGTTAGATTTCTATAAGAGAAATTACAGAGCTTGTATGTGACATGTCTCTATTTCTCAAATTATTTCTTAAAGTGAAGTTAGTTGTCTATGTACATCATGAAATAATAATGTCATGTGAGTGCCAAACATACTAAAGATCTTTTTACTTTTTCTTTTCACATTAAATCAACAAAATCCAGTAAAAATTACCGTTTTGTACAATATTCTATCTACTAAATCTAAAATAACTTGAACAAAAAATATCAGAAGCTCTAGAAAAAAAAAGAGTAAACTAGAGTTAGTAAATACGATATCTAGGTGATGATGAAGCATTGTTTGAAATGATCATGCAAGAGATTACTTATGATTACTTTGAATTTACCTCTAAAGTAAGAGATTCAAGTTGTGATAAATACGGAGGATTCATTCGACTAGATTTGGTTCATGTGATATCTTACTTTTGTCTATGGACTTTGACAATGAAAGCTTTAAACTCCATTTTTGGATATAATCCCCACTTTCAAGCCTCTTTTCCTGATTTCTTGGATCACTACAAGAAAGCTGTGTTTTAGCATCGAAATTTAACGTCGAATTTATTCCGACGCTAATTTAGCGTCGATTTTGCGTCGTAATGGCGTCGATAACACAATTCGACGCTAATTCATCGCTAATTAGGGACGAAACATTTCGGCGCTAAATCGACGCTATATAGCATCGATTTAGCGTCGAACTTCCATCGGAAGTATAATTTCGACGCTAAATCGATGCAAATTTAGCGTTGAAAAAATAGCGTCGAAATTAAAGTCGAATATTGCCTCGAATTTGGTAGGTAGATGACACATTTAACACGGGTTCACCTACTTATTTAGCGTCGTTTAGAAACGACACAAAAACGACGCTGATTTGATGCAAAATCGACGCAAAGAAATTCGATGCTAATGCGATGCTAACATTAGATGCAAAATCGATGCTAAAATCTCCTATATATACCCACCCAACATCACCGTAAGAAATCATTTCACGAGTTAAAAAAAAAAAAATTCAATTCCGAAAAAAAAAATCTTTTCTCCCAAACTTTTTTTTAAAAATGGGCGATATATATGAACTAAGACGCTGGATGTATCGACGTAAAGATGAAAATGGAGGCCTTTCAGAAGAGTTCCTCAACGGCCTTGAAATTTTCATGGCTCAAGCGAGTAGTCTGCCTACAATCCAACGAACCGGAGTGATGGTGTGCCCGTGTCGGAAGTGCAAAAATTCGAGGCCACAGACAATTGATACAGTTGGTACGCATTTATTTAATAGAGGGTTCACACCTGAGTATTATGTTTGGTTTTATCATGGAGAGGGATATGAAGATGAAACTTCGGGTAATACTAGTTACCAACCTATAGATCAGGGTCAGGGTTATTCGAATGATCAATATGATCGGCATCAAATTGTTATAGAAAATGATGATCATGATGTCGGGTTAGAGCATAATAGGTTCGAAGAAATGGTAACCGATGCATTTCCTGGAGTTATGTCTACTCCTGATGTTGCTGAGGAACCCAATTTAGATGCAAATTTTTTTTATGATATGCTTGATTCTGCAAAACAACCAATCTATGAAGGTTGTAGGGAAGGTTTGTCTAAATTATCGTAGGCATCTAGGATGATGACAATAAAGTCTGATCATAATCAATCTGAGAGTTGCATGGATGATTGGGCATCTCTTCTAAGAAAATATTTGCCAGAGGGTAATCAAGCTGCTGAGTCATATTAAGACATACATAAACAAGTTTCTAGTTTAGGATTGCCCTCGCATATGATAGATGTTTGCATTGACAATTGCATGATATTTTGGAAAGATGATGAAGATCTGCAGGAATGTCGATTTTGCCACAAACCAAGATTTAAGCCCCAAGGAGCTGGTAGAAAAGTGCCGTACTAGAGAATGTGGTACCTGCCCATAACAAATAGGCTACAAAGGTTATACCATTCAGAACACACAGCTGCATCAATGAGGTGGCATGTGGCACATTCAACTACTAAAGGAGAAGTTCATTATCCTTCTAATGCAAAAGCTTGGAAACACTTCAAATCGGTACACTCTAATTTTGCTAAAGAGAAGCGCAATGTTTATCTCGGCCTATGTACATATGGTTTTAGTCCGTTCGGTATGTCTGGCAGGCAATATTCTTTGTGGCCGGTTATATTAACACCTTATAACCTTCCGCCTGATATGTGCATACAGAGGGAATTTCTGTTTTTGAGTATTTTAATCCCTGGTCCGAAGCATCCAAGAAGATCTATTGATGTGTTTTTACAGCCGCTGATTCACGAGGTGAACATGTTGTGGTCTCATGGGGTTCGTACTTTTGATTACTCTAGGAAAAAGAATTTTACCATACGAGTTGTGCTTATGTGGACGATAAGCGATTTTACAGCCTATGGAATGTTATCTGGTTAGACAACACATGGTAGGTTATCATGTCCGTATTGCCAAAATGAAACAGATGCCTTCCAACTAAAAAATGATAGAAAATCTTGTTGGTTTGATTGTCACCGGAGGTTTCTCCCTATGAACCATCCGTACCGGGGGAACAGGAGGTTGTTCACAAAGGGTAAACATGTACGTATCCCCCCACCTCCATATCTTTCAGGAGAGCAAATTGAAGGTTAACTTGATTATTGGGGAGCTCAGGACACAACAAAACGTGGAGGTAACTGGCTTAATATTCTGACCAATTTCCCAGATGGATACATTGAAGAACATAATTGGCATAAGAAGAGCATTTGCTGGGATCTACCGTACTGGAAGGATCATCTATTGCGCCACAATCTTGATGTCATGCACATTGAGAAAAACCTTTTCGATAACATCATGCACACCATCTTAAACGTTCCAGGCAGGTCTAAAGACAACTTGAAGTCTAGACTGGATTTGTCTCTTATATGCTCTAGAGTTGAGTTACATCTAACGGGAGATGGGAGAGCTCCATTTCCTAGCTTTATATTGTCAAGCGAAGGCAAACCAACATTCTTTAACTGGGTTTCCACCGAAGTTAAGCTCCCAGATGGATACGTGTCAAAACTCTCAAAGTCTGTGGAGCAAGGGAAAAAAATTTCTGGTATGAAGAATCATGATTGTCATGTGTTTATGCAGAGATTATTACTTTCACCTTTGCATAACTTTTGCCAACGAACGGGCATTAATCACTTGCAGGTATATTTTCTATGATGATATTTAAATATCTAAACAAATTGTGTGTGAAAAATTACATTTGTGTTTTGGTTGATATTGGATTTTGGGTTTAGGTGTTGGAGCATTTTTTCGAGATCTGTGTGTGCGAACTCTGACTCAGGATGGAATTCAACAACTAAACAATAACATCGCAATATTGCTGTGCAACTTAGAGAAGATATTCCCTCCATCTTTCTTTGATGTGATGGAGCATCTTCCTTTCCATCTTCCTCACGAAGCCGATTTAGGAGGGCCCGTTCAATTTTGTTGGATGTATCCTTTCGAGAGATTCATGAAACACTTAAAAGGAAAGGCAAAAAACCTGGCTAGGGTTGAAGGATCAATTGTTGCGGGAAGTTTAACCGAAGAAACCTCTTATTTCAGCTCATATTACTTCCCTCCAACTGTCCGGACACGAAAAAGAGCTCCACGTAGGTACGACGATGGTGGCATCGCACAAACATATCCAATTTCAGATGTCTCAGATATATTCTGTGCAGTTGGTAGGCATGCCGGAATCATAAGAGAACAAGACTAGTCCTCGCACGAAGACTACAATTGTGCACACACATATATTCTCTTACAATACGACGAAGTTAACCCATTTCTGAGGTACATATTATAATTACCAACTATGGATTGAGGTTAAAAGGGTTATTTTCGTACTTATATATGCTTTGAAACATTTGTTATAACCATATTTTCTATTAGTGAATTCATTCGCCAAGTTAACAATGATTTCCCAAATGCATCCGCCGGTGAGATTAAAAAACGTAAAGATCTACACTTTGCTAAATGGTTGAGGACTCAGGTATATAAGTTAAACACAAAATTATATATACAATTTGTGTATATACTACTATATTTACAATGTGTAATCAGTATTTGCCAAGTTGATTATGGAGACACGTCATACCCTGTATGGTTTAGAGAGTTGATCCAAGGTCCGTTGGGGAAAAATACGTCATCTCCAATGTATTTTACACGAGGTTATGTGTTTCATACGTTCGAACGTGGCAAAAATAGAGCAACTGCGAACTATGGATTGGTAGTTCGAGCCGGGGACACGGATTTTTATGGTATTATACAAGACATTATCCAAGTGCAATTCCCTGGTTTGGTTAACTTAAAGTGCACCCTTTTCAAATGCGAGTGGTTTGATCCAGTTGTCGGGCGAGGGGTTCGAGTAGGAAAGTTTGGTGTCATCGATGTTAATGGATCGCATTCTTATGGAAAGTATGATCCATTTGTCCTTGCATCACAAGCGGATCAAGTTTGTTTCATTCCATATCCACGTGTCAGAAAAACAGGGATTCCATGGTTATCTGTGCTTAAAATAGCACCCAGAGGAATGATAGTTGAATCCGACGACGCTCCTATGCAAAATAAAACTGCCGTGGATCTAACAACTCCACAAGAAGATATAGACAACATCATTCTTCTAGATCCGCAAAATCGAGAAGCTGAAATACTTCTAGATGCTACCGATGCAGAAAACCCCGAAGACGAGTTCGCAAACGAGAGTAGAGAAAGTACCGATAAGGATGACGACAACTCTAATGACGATTCAAAGTAAAACATATATTAGTGTTTTTATTTCATTTGTATTTATTTTTCCGAATATTTTTAATTTTTTAGAATATTATTATTTATGAATATTTTTAATTTTTTTTAAAAAACTTATTCCGGTCGACATTAATTAAAATCATGTGATTGTTATCGTTATATGTTGTGAACATAAAATCTTTAAATGGGTAACAAAGTTTCTTTACCCTAAACCCTGAACATAAAATTTGTTTAATTTAGCGTCGAATTAGCAGCGAAATCACACGAATTCGACGCTATTAAACAATATTAGCGTCGAATTAGCGTCGAATTCATGTGATTTGACGCTAAATGAATATTTTTTTATGTTAATTTTATTTTATATATTAGTAATGAAATCAATATGTACATTTTGTTATAAATTTGTTATATATTTGTTATAAGTTTGTAATGAAATGGATTTAGGAAATATGTAGGAGATAGATTTTAGAAAATTTGATATGAAAAAATTCATATGATTGTTATCGTTATATGTTGCGGTTTTAAAATCTTTGAATGGTTAAGATTGGTATCGTATATGTTGCGGTTTCTTTACCCTAAACCCTAAACATAAAATTTGTTTAATTTAGCATCGAAATCACATAATTGGACGCTAATTCGACGCTATTAAACACCATTAGCGTCGAATTAGCGTTGAATTCGTGTGTTTTCGATACTAATTCGACGCTAAATTAAATAAATTTTACGTTTAGGATTTATGGTATAAACAATAAAAGATTTAACGTCGACGATTCAGAGTGAAGCTACAATGTTATCTATATTTGAACATTTAATTGCGAACAAATTAGTATGTTTTTATAATTCGATGTTACAAATGCATATAAGGACCTCTATTTCAACAAACTATATAGGTTTACATATATAATCATAACCCTATATGAACCAAATATGTAATTTCAAAATTTAAAATTATTCTGTTATATCAAAGATTGAAATGGCTAAGATAGTTTTCGTACCAGTGGCGGTTTCGTTACCCTAAACCCCAAACGTAAAATTTGTTTCAGTTAGCGTCGAATCGATGCGTTTAGGGTAACGAGTGTTAAACGCATCAAATTAAATTGATCCGACGCAAAACCGATGATATATTGAATTAATTTGGCTAAACGAATGGCGGTAACCGAATTAATTTTGATTTAGCGTCGAATTAGATTCGAATTGGTTCGCAGTGCGACGCTAATTCGTCGCTAAATCAAAAAATTTCGGATCTAACCGGCGGTAAACATTTATTCTGCGTGGGAAATCAAAATTATTTAGCGTTGGATTAGCGTCGTATCACGGATTTTATAACGGACCCCCTTCTCCTCTCCGGTTTCTGCAATTCTCTCTCTCCACCACTCTCTCTCCCTCCCCCTCTCTCTCTCCGCCGAAGACTTCTCCCTCCGCCTCTCTCTCTCTCTCTCTCTACACCGCCTCTCCCTCTACATCTCCGCCGAAGAGACTTGTCCCTCCGCCTATCTCTCTCTCTACGCCGCCTCTCCATCTCCTCTCTTTCTCCGCCGAAGCCTTCTCCTCTCCCTCCGCCTCTCGCCTCTCCGCCGCTCTCTCTCCGCCGAAGCCTTCTCCTCTCCCTCCGCCTCGCTCCTCTCCGCCGCTCTCTCTCTCTCACCGATCAAATGGTAATTTTTTTTTTTTTAATTTTTGTTATAGATATTAGTAATTTGTTTCATATATTAGTAATGGAATTTGATATGAAATAGATTTTAGAAAATGGATTTAGGAAATATGTAGTAAATAGATTTTAGGAAATTTGGTATGAAATAGATTTTAGGAAAAATGTAGGAAATAGATTTTAGGAAATGGAATTGAATTTAGATTTGATAAGTTATGGATTTGAATTTAGATTTGATAAGTTATAGATTTGAATTTAGATTTGATAAGTTATGGAATTGAATTTAGATTTTATGAAATTTATTTATGTAAAGTCAAATAAATTAAATTTAAGAGTTTTTTGAATATAAAATTAAAAACAAATTTAAAAGTTATTTTTCAAAAATATAAAATTATTTCCTAAATGTTAAATTTATGGATTTATGTGTTTCTATTCATATATTATATATAAAATTTAAGAATCGATGAATTGTTCTATCAACTTATTTTAGAAGTTTTTAATTTATTTATCAATTTATATTTTTAATTTTTATTTATTTAATTTTTTTTTTTATAGGCGGATCGACCTCCTCCTCCTTCATACAGACAGTTATTGTAGGAATTCACACAGGATTTACCGGTTTAATCTCTATTAAACAACCTAGTGAAAGTTCCTTTGCCTAGGATCTAGGGTTTGTAAACTATGAATCTTACAAGAACGGATCTCGAATATACCTGGAGTTTATGCAGCGGAATTGAATCAGGGATTCTAGATCTATAGCGCCCCAAGTGTTGCGCCTCTACCGTTAGTCCACACGCATACAAACTGGAATCCGCCGGAATGCTAGTACCGGTAATCGGATCTCCTGGGGAATCACCGAGTTCTAAAAAGGTGGCTGCGACTAACAAGATTCAGTCTCAAGGTCGTGCCTATTATCCTATATATAGGCCCTTGAGAAAACCCTATTAATTCTGAACCGAACCAGAATCAATTGTGTCATTAAACCGAAATCACTATTTTGGTTCTGCCTTCGTGTCAATCGACACAACTCTTTGTGTCGATCGACACACCTTCTAAACTCGTATATAATGTGTATCTTATACACATTACCTAGATCATTACTCTTAATGATCATTCCCACATAAAGCTCATCCAGCTTGCTTAGGTGTGTGACCCTGTAGGATCATATAATACTAGCAATGAGTTCATAACTCATAGATCATCAGAGGTTTCTAGCAAAACGTCATGACCACCTAGTATTATATGAATGTCTAATCTCGACAGTACAACTATCACTAGAGTGGATACAAGTGTGATTTCAGGACATTCCCAACAATCTCCCACTTGTACTGGAATCATCTATTCCCATAATCCCTTCGTCTCTATATCTCGATATGGCATAAGGCAAGATCCGTGTCATCCTTATTACAGCCATTATCACGTTCATCGAACTCCGATTTATACTGAACAAAAACAAACGACTGACAATCACCTCGTTTGAGCGCGGCCACGCATTTCTCAGTATCAAATCTTCGATGGGCCCTGAGATATTTATCTCCTGTTATATAGGAGGGACAAATCCCATCTTGTTCCATCCCTGTTCCTTCACACACTTCATGATACGCCCAATCAATGCCTTTATAGTCACCTGTTACGGATAACGTTTGACAAAGTCAAAGCGGACCAATTCATATGTAAGAAATCATGATGAACTCAGGTCTAAGGACTATACTCTATAGTCGTAATGGGAAACTCTTATGACACTTATATAACTATCCTGTAGAGTTCCCATTAGCGGGTCATGCCCGATCATATGTTCTCCAACATATATCTATGTGATTGACTTTAATACTCTTATTAATGACTCCATGAAACTTAGTCATCAGTCACCTCACATGCCAGTCTCACGCGGTTGTCAGTGTCCCACTTTAACAACCTCGATCAGGGACAAATATAATCTATGTCATTTATCACTTATAGGGTTTCATGATCAAGTCCTCAACTTGATGACCTATAAAATGCCATAAATTACTTTGGGACTATTATTCAATTATCCAATAATCAAATAATACATGAAACAATTTCATTATGACATAACCAAAGTATGTCAACATGAATATCATAACATAACTAAATACTTTATAACTCCCACTAGAATTAAGATCACATCTTAATATATCCAATACCTACAGCAGGAGAGTGAAACTCATGCTTAGGTCGTGGGAGAGGCTGCGGTGATCTGCTTGGAACCCTTTCCAACAAACCGCAGGCTGTGGTGCTTTGCTTGGAACTCTTTCCAACAAACCGCACCGCAGTATGGACACAAGACATAATCAGGTTCCTACCAGAAATTGTCTTTGTCTGTCTAACCACTCTCATCAGAAACCATTACTTCCTCAGTTCACCAAGCTCATATCCTCAGTATTCCTCAAATACTAGAGAATATTCTTGGTAACTGTCCAGTGACTTTCACTTGAGTCATATTGGTACCTACTCGTCCTGCTCAAAATACAAGCAACATCTGGACGAGTGCAGGTCATGGCATTTATAATAGGTTCCACTGCATACGCCTGGAAATCCTACTCAAACACTTTCTTGCTCAGCCAGTGTCCAGGGACACTGCGTCTTGCCAAGATTAATGCCATTAGACATTGGTATGAAGCCCTTCTTGGAATCATGCATATTGAATCTGTCCAAGACCTTATCACCATAAGAATCTTGACACGATCCAATTAGCCTACCCAATCTATCTCTATAGATTTATATTCCAAGAATTCACACGGCTTCTCCCATGTCTTTCTTTGAAAAATAACTTTCCAAGCCAAGTCTCAAAAAGGCTAAAGCAACGGAACGCTATTTCCGAGAATAAGTATGTCATCTACATACATAATGAGAAATGCAACTACGCTCCCACTAGTCTTCTTGTAAACACACAGTTCCTCTTCGTTCCTGATGAAATCAAACATTTTGACATCTTTATCAAAACGAAGATTCCAACTCCGTCATGCTTGCTTCATTCCATACATGGATCGATGAAGCTTGCATTCTTTCCCAGCATGATTTGGATCTGTGAAACCTTAGGTTGTGTCATGTACACATCCTTTTCCAGAATTCCATTAAGGAAAGACTGTTTTTCACATCCATCTGCCAAATCTCATCACCATGATCAATGGCAGTTGCTAGTATAATCCGAATGGCTTTAAGCATAGCGAATGGGAACAAGTTTCATCATAGTCAATACCATGATTTGCTTGAAACCTTTAGCCACCAGCTAAGCTTTGAATATCTGGATATTCCCATCTCGGATCTAGCGGCTCCTAGCCACTTTTCGGAGTCCGGGCCCAACACTGCTTCTTCTTCAAAATTCGTAGGGTCTTCATTGTCAATGATCAACAAGTCATGACAATCGGTCACAAGAAATCCATATCTCTCGTGATCGTTACGAATCCTTTCGGATCTAGGAACTTCAGGCACCACAGGTGCAAGTTCTACAACCCTTTGCAGACCCAGCTACTACTCTTCCTTAATAGGTCGAGCAGTCTCCTGTGATTCTCGAACATTTTCGAGATACACTTTACTCCCAATGTTTTTCTTGGAAAGACAATCTCTCGCAAGAAAACATAGTTCTTAGCAACAAACATTTTGTTATCAGAACAGTTGTAGAAGTAATAAGCCTTGGTTTCCTTAGGATAACCATTCAAAGTAACATTTATCAAATTTGGATGCGAGCTTGTTAAATGTTTTACACAAGCCTCATCACCCCAAATTTTAGTAAAGACAAACTTGGAACATTTCCAATCCACATCTCATATGGAGTCTTTGCAATTGATTTTGTTGGAACCCTATTTAGTGTAAACTCAGACATTTTCTAGAGCCTATCCCTAAAAGAGATAATGGAAGATTTTTTTGTGACTCATCATTGATCGAACCATATCCAATAAGGTCCGGTGAGCTGTGAAACAATTCCACACTCTCTCATATGATCACTTAACTCTTGACTTAAGTATTCTCCTCCGCGATCTGATCGAAGAAGTATCCTCCTCCGCGATCTGATCGAAGAGTTCTAATACTTTTGTCAATTTGATTCTGTACTTCATTATGGAATTCCTTGAAAAATTTTCAAAAGGGGATTCCTACTTGAGACTCATTAGATAGACATCGCCATGCCCACTCTAGTCACCAGTATAGATAATGAAGTCTTGAATCCTAATTTTCTCTAGCATTGGTGCCTATCGGGCCGCACACATCTGTATGTATAAAGCCCAATAAGTCATTGGCCCATTCTTTTAGTTTGATAAAATGGGCCTTAATCGTTTTGCCCAATAAGCAGGATTCAAATATCTCACATGATTCACAACCATGTGAGCCCAAAAGCCCATCACTATGGAACTTCTGAATCCTCTGTGGCCCAAACGATAATGCTGGAGAACCGATTTGTGTTTATATCATAGACAGATATATATATTGGTTTAAGACATAAAACCCATTCTCTAATGGGATGCTACCATATAAAATATCATTTAGATCAAAAGAGCAACATTTGTCTTTTATCAAAATAAAATCATTCAAAATCTTACAAGAAAATGAAATGACATTTTTTTGCTCATAGCAATTACATAATAGCAATTATTTAGTTTCTAAAACCAAGTCTGAAGGCGATAACAATTGGAAACTTCCTACAGCTAATGCAGCAACCCTTGCTTCATTCCTGTTGAGTATCTCCATTCATCCCTTCTTCAACGTTCTACTGTTGCTCAGGCCCTGCACATTTAAACAAATATGAGCACCACAACCGGTATCTAATACCCATAAGGTAGAACTTGAAATAACACAAATACCTGAATAAGGAGTGTCATACATCTCCATTATTTCCTTGGAATCTTCCATGTATTTCTTGCATTTTCTCCTCCAATGCCTTGGTTCCCCACAGTAGCTGCAAGCATCATCATCAGATGGGCCAGACTTGGGTTTAGTGAGAAACTCAGGCTTATCCTGATTCACAATCTGGGCGGCCTTTCTCTCACCCTTATCTTTACCAGGTTTCACAAACCTTTTGCCCTTCTTGATATTGAGCTCAGCTGTCTTGAGCATATCATGCAGTTCAGTCAACGTCTTCGTCAAGACATTCTTGATGTAGTACTTGATGAACTCATCATAGCTCGTCGGCAGGGACTGCAAAATGATGTCAGTAGCCAACTCTTGGCTAATAGGACAATCCAGTCTCCTCAGGTTATCAATATAACCCATCATCTTCATGATATGAGGACTTACTGGAGCTTCCTTTGGTAGCTTGCACTCAAACAGAGATTTAACCGACTGGTATCTCTCAGTTCGAGTATGCTCCTGAAACATAGCTTTCAGGCTAGTGACTATCTCGATAGGCGATTCCACGTTCTCATATTGCCCCTGCAATTCAGAGTTCATGGTATCCCTCATCAGACGGATCACATCGACCACATCATAATAATGCTTATTCCAAGCATCATATACTGCATGTGAGGCATTGGACCTTAGTTTCTCTGGGAGAGCTTTCAGAAGGACATAGTCCTTTCTCTCTTGCTTAAGAACAATTCTCAAGTTCCGATACCAATCTAGGAAGTTGGATCCATTTAACTTGTCCTTCTCAAGGACGGATCTCAACGAGAAAGAGTTCTGATTAGACATAACTGTAATAAGAAAAGGAAAAATCAGTTATGATATTCAGAAAATGAGAAATCTTAACAATTAAGAAAACTCGCATTATATTCAAAACAATGATTCCTCAAATGAATATAATGATCCAAGATCCATGTTTCACCAAAACCCGAGCGAGCCACTGGCTGTCACTCAAATCTTAGCTATATAGGTAAGCAACACTTTGCTAATCATATCCAATATGACTCTTGGTTGTGGATAAGACATCTTATGTTTTATCCACCTGATGTCTATGGGCCCAGAACTTCTGATAGCTCATTCAAGCAAACCAATCTCTTCAGTCATGTAATAGTTGATGTCATGCACTGCAAGCCCATCAACACAATTACCTACTGCCTTACTCATGTCACTGCGGACACCTTGCACTGCAAGCCCATCACGCAATGAAACAAGTCTTGACAGCTGACAAGATCGGGAAGACATCCAGAACACTTGATATTTAGTTGAGGAAATGAACTTTTAATCCTTAACACACATCATATATGCATTTAGGAATCCAATTTCATTAAATCTGGTTCAGTTATTAGATTTTAGATTCACTATCTAAAATACCTACTGCCTCACTCATGTAACTGCAGACACCTTGCACTGCAAGCCTGTCACGCAATGAAATGAGCCTTGACAGTTGACAAGATAGGGAATCGATCGACACTACCTTAGTGTCGATCGACACTTACCTGTCTGTCACAGTTCTTCGAAAACCGATCAATCCAATTGAACCGATTTCGATAACCGACAGAACCAATACAATAACCGATCAGTGTCGATCGACACTACATTAGCATCGATCGACATTGATCAAACCAGATCCAATTCTCGATAACCGGTCAATCCAATTAAACCGGATCGATAACCGGTCAATCTAATTGAACCGGGTCGATTACCGGTCGGTGTCGATCGATACTACATTAGTGTCGATCGATGCCAAACAAACCGCATTAAACCGACATTCGGTTTAATCGATCTGTTAACCGAGCACGATAACCGATTCAATCCAATTGAACTGGTTAACCAATCGCCTGGTCGTGTCGATCGACGCAACTTTTGTGTCGATCGACACCAACTTGATATCGATTAATATATCAAACTGACGGCAATTGAAAGAGCGTGTCGATCGACACAGTACAACGGTGTCGATCGACACCAACCTCTCTGGAAAAATTTTAAATCACGAGTTTAGCCCGTGTCGATCGACACTACCATAGTGTCGATCGACGCTGGCCGAAAACCCTAATATTTCAATTTTGCAAAACGTTTTTGAAGCAGATTTTGATCTATCAAGCATCCTCTAATCAATTCAACTAATTCGATTATATGCTTTAGATTCAGATTAGTTAAACCCTAAGGCTCTGATACCACTGTAGGAATTCACACAGGATTTACCGGTTTAATCTCTATTAAACAACCTAGTGAAAGTTCCTTTGCCTAGGATCTAGGGTTTGTAAACTATGAATCTTACAAGAACGGATCTCGAATATACCTGGAGTTTATGCAGCGGAATTGAATCAGGGATTCGAGATCTATAGCGCCCCAAGTGTTGCGCCTCTACCGTTAGTCCACACGCACACAAACTGGAATCCGCCGGAATGCTAGTACCGGTAATCGGATCTCCTGGGGAATCACCGAGTTCTAAAAAGGTGGCTGCGACTAACAAGATTCAGTCTCAAGGTCGTGCCTATTATCCTATATATAGGCCCTTGAGAAAACCCTATTAATTCTGAACCGAACCAGAATCAATTGTGTCATTAAACCGAAATCACTATTTTGGTTCTGCCTTCGTGTCGATCGACACACCCTCTAAACTCGTATATAATGTGTATCTTATACACATTACCTAGATCATTACTCTTAATGATCATTCCCACATAAAGCTCATCCAGCATGCTTAGGTGTGTGACCCTGTAGGATCATATAATACTAGCAATGAGTTCATAACTCATAGATCATCAGAGGTTTCTAGCAAAACGTCATGACCACCTAGTATTATATGAATGTCTAATCTCGACAGTATAACTATCACTAGAGTGGATACAAGTGTGATTTCAGGACATTCCCAACAGTTATTTGGCGAGGATGATACGATTCCCGGATCCGATGGTCGTCGGGGATCCGGATCAGGATTGGGGTCGGGTTCGCAGGCTGCGAACTATCGTCCACGAGTTCCGCCACGAGCTCCGTCACCAGCTCCACCATGAGCTCCGGCACCGCCTCAGCCAGAGCCAGAAGAAGACGAAGCTGTTGATCCCGATGACCACACTGAGGCCCCTCCACCGGCAAACACGCCTCTTATGATGCAGATTTCTGAGCTTCTCCGCCAACCTGGACGTGAGACACGGGTTAGGGTTCTCCATCAGATGAGGCCTCCTGGTACATTATGGTATGATTTAATTTTTTGCAATATTACTAATTAAATTTTTTTTGGGTAGTTAATTTTTAATTACAAGTTATAATTAAATTATAAATATTTTAATATTTTGTTTAATAGGTTTAGCGATAACAAGGTTTCGCGTTCGGTCACCAAGGCAATCAGAGCCCACTTCACTATGTCGCATGCTAATTGGAGCCAGACGCCGCAGCATGTTCGGGCTATTTGGTTCGAGTCATGGACGGTAAGTCATTTTATATTATTTACTTTTATTTATTAAATTATTTGATTTTAAATATATTCATAACATTATTCGTATTTTCGTAGCAAGGGCGGCATTGGGAGGAACCTCATACTTTCGAAGTGCGAACGGCGTTCGAGCAGAAGGCGCTAAAGCGTCTCAACGGTTACGTCACTAACTTGAAGAAAGCGTGGGGCAAGAAAGGCGACGAGGCGAAGCCGATCGGGATGGATCCCGATGTTTGGTCGGGTCTAGTGCAGTTTTGGGAGGATCCCCAATCGATGGTTAAATCGGGGAAGTGTTCTGCAGCCCGTCTCACGCCGGTGGCCGAAGGAGATGGACCGTCAAAGCATTGTGCGGGTCAATCATCATACGCCACAATACGACTGGGTATGGTAATATTTTAATTTAATTAATTTATTTGATTATTTATATTTTCAATATTTATTTATTATATATTTCATTTTTATCTATGTTTATTTTTGTTTAACAGACTGATGGCGGTGATCTTCCTCTGATGGTTAGAGTGATGGAGAAAACTCATCGGAGGAAGGATGGGACGTTTGTTACCGCTCAAGTGGAACAAACGTTCAACGCGTACAATGCACGACTGGCAGAGCTAGATGAGTCTGTCCAGTCTACGATGGGTCTCGAAGATTTCGATAGACTTTACGAGGAGGTAATTTATTAGGTTCTTATATTATATTATAACTCATTTTTTATTATAATTTTATTGTATAACACTTTTATTTTATAGGTTGCACCGAAGAAATGACGAACGATGGGTGTTGGATCCATCAAGGATGTCCCGGCAGCTTGTTCGTCTTCTCAATATTCTTACTCTCCGGGTTCGTCTCAGCCGCGTTTGACCGCTCAGTTGGAAGCTGCTAATGCTGAGATTGCGCAGCTAAAGACGGAACAAGCGGAGCTGAGGACTGGTCTCTCGACATTGACAAGTCTCTTTGACATCATTGCAGTGGATAACCCGACATTAGCCAATGTCTTGCAAGGCATACATCGTCCTCCACCGCCTCCTACACCTTCCGGTCAAACGCAGTTCGAACAAGAATCCGAAAATATGATACGAGAAGATGTCATCAACCTAAGGACCCAACAACGGCCGTCGAATTAGCGTTTTAATTTCATTTGTATCGGATAATTTTATTTTATAATATGTTTAATTTTTATTATATTTTATAATATGTTTAATATTTTTTTTGTAAATGTTATCATTCGACGCTAAATCGATGTTAAATCGATGCTTATGTCGCGTCGAATTAGCGTCGAAACCAGATGCATTTGGACGCTAATTTGACGCTATATAAGCATCGATTTAGCGTCGAAATATTGTGTTGGAGTAGCGTCGAATTAGCGTAGAAATGAAGCGCGACGCTAAAATAGCGTCGAAAGTGAATTAGCGTCTACGATTTAGTGTCGAAATGTATTTCGACGTTAAATCGACGCTAAGTGGTTTTAGCGTCGAATTAGCATCGAAATATGCCGACGCTAAATCAGTGTTTTCTTGTAGTGGATTGTTTGTTTGAGATCAACATAAAATGATTATACTTTAATTGTAATATTAATCTAATGATTTCTAAACTAATGCAGAGTTGTGATTGTTTAAATTAAATGATACAACTCTACATTAAATGATATATGAGACAAAAAAAAAAAAAAATTAATGATATATATGTCTCTTATTATACTCAATGAGGCATGAATCAGCAAGTAGTGGATTGTTCAGACGATTGGTGCTGGTTTACCAGCGTGATGATGGCCCTGATAGTTTTGGTTGAGTCGATTTAGTACTGAATCGGCGGTGGGGAAAGAAGAATTGCCACAAGTAGCGATGATTCAAAGCAAATCCGAGACAACATCCACAAACGTAGCAACGATTTAAAGACGGATTCAAAGCAAATCCATGTAGCGGCTGTTGCAAAGGCCAAGAGACTCTCCTGTATTCTCACTTTTTCAACAAGAGAACTTACTGTTTCAGTTTTTACTCGAACAATAAATGTAAAAGATGAAAAGGTAAGTGAAAAAGTAATTTTGGTTTATGATGAAGAGAAGGTTTCATATAATGTGTTGAGGGCATGATGGTCATTTTTAAGTGTCTTGGTTGTAAGAAGTGTGTCAAAGTGTAATACTTTACACATAAAGTGTGTGTAGATGTAATCAACCCTATATATATAGTAACGGATAAGGGTATGTTGACATTTCCTTGATTAGAAGTTTGAAAATAACAAACACAGAGAAACAAATAGTCAATTTTGTATCATGGGGCAAGCGTGCTCAATCGCAATCGCAAAAACAAAGAAATGTAGAGTTGGTACAAAGAACTAATAAGCGTTTGAAGTAAAACTCTTTTTGTGTCTCAGAAAATTCCATGTGCTATCTTTGTTCAAAAATAAAGTCATTTAAGTACATTTTTGAAGATGTAAGTTGTTTTAAAATTACAATTACATTCCATCTTATTATATAATATGTTTTTACTAGAATAACTTTCTTTCAATACAAGAAGAATAACAATGTGAAATCTATTTGAACATTGAACCTCTTCGGTAGATTATTAGAATTTGCCAACCTTTTCGCTTGAGTGCTAAAAGAATATCCATGTAAACGAAATCACCTCCGATCAGTAGAATATACCCAAGGAATTTCTGTTTACTGCTCTCAATAGCCTCGAGTTTCTTGTGATAATGTGCAAATTTGTGATTAAAGTGATAAAAGTTTTGATTTTTAGTACGAATTTGAAAAATACCCCAAAAAGAAACAATCTTGAACTGTTCACTGATTTCACGAAGCAAAAAACCCCAAAAATTACCTCATCGTCATTGTCGTAGACACGATTCTCCCGCTGCCAAGTTTTCCATATCTTACCGTCCTTTTCATTTAGATTTTAGAAAGTAAAAAAGAAACGATCTCAATTAAACGAAGAAAGACAGAAGAAGAAAATCAAGACTGTGCATCAAACCAAAAAACCAAACCTATTCAGTGTGATTTCTCCAGTGATAGTTTCGGTAGGATTTTGGATCTTCGTTATCTCTAGCGGAACCATTACACACCAAGATTTAAGAAAAAATGTGGGATTTTTAGGGTTCTTAGAGAGAAAGAGGGAGTGACATAGATTAGCGGTGAGTATATATAATATTTTGTTTCTTTTGTCGTCAAACGTGATCTTGATTTTAGAAGCCCTCTCATACAAAGCCCATCTAACAAATTTGTATTTTTCTCTTTTTTTTAGGGTGTGTGTAGGCTACCAAGTGTGGAGTCCAACAAATGTAAGAAATTTAATGAGGGATTTGCTTTCAAATGCGATGATGTACAATGTGTGTGATTATATTATAGTTTACATAGGGATTATAAGAAGTATATATACGCTAATAAATAGTGTTGATTAGTCGGCCCAAAAAAAAAAAACGCTGTTTAACAAATTTGTCTTTGCAAAGTAGGTTTTGGTTACAACTTAGAAGTGATGGCCAAACTTTTTTATTACGTATGACAAATGACCAAACTTTGAAAAACTAAAAAAAAAAAAATCTAGAGCTTGCACAAATTAATATAAGCAAAATTTTCTAATTTCGAAAAGAAAATAACACCTGTTTCCTTTCATCACTGTTTCTGGCCAACTTCTTTGCATTCTCAAGCCATGTCCCCAGAAGGAAATTATCATCCGAAGCACGGAAAACGTCCATGTCCTTTATAAGCTCAACAAACTTGTCACTCAATCGCCTTAAGTTTCCGATATCTTTCTTTACATGTACACCTGGTTTGCTAGTTTCCATAAAACTTGCAAGGAAAAACCAAGGGAATCTGTAACCACTAAAATGATAGATAACTTATTTCCACTTGCTTCTACCTATATGTTAAGCTCCCGAACATATCATCCCCAGCTTCCAGGAAAAATTGGAGAGCTTTGATCACCTCCTTTGTAGAATACCATAAATGCGCCTTAGGCAAACCAGGGCTCTTATTTGTTTCATATGGGTCAGTGGAGATCATAGCTTCTATCAAACATAATATTGAAACTGTATGAAACTAATTGTGGAAAACTTTCAAATGGCGTATTAAGAGTCACAAGGAAACAAGAATGCTGTATGGTTAATGCAAGTATGCCCTCTTTTCCATTTTTATTCTCAGAGCGCATTCGTATGCTAATTAGAAAACTGTAAAGCACAGTTTTTAATGCCAATCTCCATTTCATGCCATGATCTTGTGGATTCGAGATTCTGGAAGCCGCCCCAGATGGAAGTAGACATCCAATTAGTGTATACAATGAATGATGATGGATTCTAATGTATAATCATATTTAATTTCACAGCCTCACTTGCTTTCTACAGGCGCTCTTGCATTCGGTTCCCTTTGGCAAAATGATACTTCTTGGCCTATTTGCTGTGAAATTTTAAAAGGGTTAGGACAAAGTTCTTATCATGTTTTCAAACTGGATATTAGAATTTTTTTGTATGTTTGTATACATTGGATTGTTTTCAGACTAAAGAAGTTTTTATTTATTTATTTGATCATGAAAATAATTTGGATTTTCAAGGGAACCATGAGTGTATAATAATTTCAATTATTTTATCTTTCGAGATACATAATTTGAAAATCAAAACATTTTGAAGTTATGTACTGAAAATACCTGGTTCGTGTATATGAACTCGATCTCTTTCAAACAAATGTTTAAGATTTGAGGGCAAACCGATATGAAACGACACAACCTTAAAAATAACCACTATTTATAAACCGAAAGAACCAATAAAAAATATTTAATTATTTGAATTTGCTATTATATATATAGATAAACGATATTTAGGATTTTGTTATACTTTAGTTTTCCTCACTTTTGAAACAAGTTTTACGAAAAAACGAAAATAATTTATCGGTAAAATAAAAAGATTTAAAAAACGGTGGCGCCCATAGGAATTGCGCGTGGAATGCCTACCTTACATAGTTTTGACACAAGCAAGACTTGTTAAACCACATGCTCTCGCTTTTCTTTCTTTATATTTTCCAATCCTGCGGCTCCCACAGATAACTCCTCTCCTCCATCCCAATCCTCGTTTATTTTTTGCATGTCTATCTGTCCCACAACAATTTTTTATTTATACATTTACGTGCACTCTCCAAAATCACAATCTAAATCTAATTCAAAGATCTTTCAAATGGCTCCATCGGCTGCAATGCTCACACTATCACATCCTCTAATTAGCCACAAAACCACGAATCAGTCTCCATCGTCGCCAGCCGCTAAGTCGGCACGTGTTTTCGATCTTTTTTTCCCACGGAAACCATTGGACGGTGAGGATCGCACGGCGGTTGTTCATGGCCGGCTTTCGGGCGATCCCGCTACACTGGAGAAGCGCTACCAAGAAGCTCTTGAACTTAGCTGCTGGTAATTTGTGCGAAAGTCTCGTTAATGGTTTGTTATTGATTGTGTTTCATGTAAATGAGGTTAATTTTTATTTTTTCTTGGAAGTGGAAGTTACATGCTAAAATTAGTGGTTGATTATGTAATAAGAGTAAACGACAAAATCTATCCGCTACATCCACAGATTATCTTTGATTATGTTGTGTTAATCAAAACAGTAGTAGTAATGTATTTAGCTTAATTTTAACCGAAATAACAAATAATTGATCACGTTATAAAAAAAAAGATTGATAACGTGATTAACAGTTGATTTACCGCATCCTTTGTTGAATATTTGTGTTTGAATGAATTCGACATCATTTAGTTATTGCTATCAGCACCAGTAATAGATTTTAGCAATGTTTATTTCATGGATAGCTAAAATATGCAACGTATTTGCAAAATAATTTAAATGGCATTAATAAATGATTCCAAACACCTGATTCACCTAATCAATACATGATTCCAAAATCTGGCAGTGATGGTTTATGCGTTTAACAAAGTGTCTTTCTTCGTTGATCCTTGACTACGCAAAAAGAATAGAGAGAAATGGCTGTGTGGACAATTTAGTTTATCTTTAGAGAAAAGTTGATTGATCATTATTATAATCGTCTTTCGTGGTGGGATCATAAATGGCAATCGCACTTCGGATATCTCCTTCCTTGATTGTGTCTCTCACACTTGGCGCTGCGTTCCGTCCATGAAGTTGCCCGGTAGACGGCAAGATATACGTGTTTGGAGGGCTCGCTGATTACTCAACCTGGGCAGAGGTATTTGATCCAAAGACCCAAACTTGGGAGTCCGTAATTTGGGATATTGAAACACTCTCTAACTAAAAAGTAATCCTGCAAAGTGTGGTTATAGAGGGAGAGAAGATTTACGCAGTGGATGAGGAGTACATTCTCCATCCTTAAGTGAATGTAAAGAGTAAGCGAGGATACAAAACTGATTGGTGTGTCATTGGTAAGCTTTTATAATGTCGTGCTACTCAAAGGACAATTATCTGGTGTGACCCAGATGAGTTGAATTGGAAGATAGTGAAGGGTTTGGAAGAGCTGGAGTCTCTCCTCTCTAGTCCGAGACATGTCGTCGTCGATGATAGTGATAAGGGGGGACCACTGTGTACACAAGCCAAGATCAGGTTCAGATTTGATATCAACAAGCTCTGCACCAACTCTGCAGGGAACATTGTCATCTTCTGGATCATGCAACTTGAAGATCCTGACAGTTTGGACTAAGGGTGGACAAAATTACCGGAACCAAAAAACCAAACCGAACCAAACCAAAATTATCCAAACTGAATCGATTTTTGGAAAATACCCAATGAATCTTATATGGTTAGAGCCAAAAAATCAAAACTGAATCTAAACCGAACCGAAAATCCACGGGTAACCGAAATATCCTAAACATAAATTAAGAATTTGTGTTTTATTTATGACTTAGTGTTTTGATCCTAAAATATTTTGTGTTTTTTATTATGCTTATGAACTATGTGATTCATTTTGTATTCCATTTGATGTTATTGTGCACTTTAGATTCAAAACACTTTACATATAATGTTTTTGTGTTTCATTTTTAATTTGGCAATTGATTTGTATATGTTTCAATTCGGTTGTTTAATAATAACTAAAACCGAATCAAAATCGAATCAAATCGGTTCTAATATGGACCTCTAAATGTGAAACCTAAAGCGAACCAAACCGACCTAATACTCATTTTGTTTTAGCTATAACCGAAAAACCAAAAACCAAAAATTCAAACAACCGAACCAAAATCGAACCAAAGAACTGAACGCCCACCCTTAGTTTGGAGCTTTGGTCTGCCAAGATTTTCGTGGAGAGATGACGCGACGGACACGAGGTTTGGGGAAAAATTGAGTGGTCAAGTCTTGTCTTCAAACTTAATCCTCTCTCACATTCATATGGGTGTAAAGTCTTATTTTTTACCTATATCCGTGTGTAAACTAGTTATTTATGTCTTCTCTGACTCAATTATCACATCACAGAATATATAAGAATTATCTAATTATTTCTTCTCTCACTTGGTGAATCACCTTAAGGGAGATAAAAATTATTTCAAATGCTTTGAGTATCTTTGTGTGCATGTGTATCCGTTTTTAGTGGCAGTGTGATTTATATAATTTGCATTGCAGCTCTGTTTGGTGACGTTACATATCTACAGAATGGAACATGTCTCTTTTACCAGCATATGTGGCCAGACGTGGCTGCCTTGTTATCTGATTGGCTTTAAGGATTCTTTGATTGGCATATTTCACATAGATTTTTCGCTTTCTCTCGAAACAAGTTTTTGAATTGTGTACCAAAGTCGCACAACTTTCCATTTTCACCAATTCTTTTGATATTGTTACATTCTGTATTCTTCAACTGTAGCTAACGAGAGATCATCTTGCTCAGACTCGACATGTAATTTTGGACAACAATCTCAGTTTTACATACACTGATACACACACACACACACACACACACACACACACACACACACACACACACACACACACACACATGGGGTGTCAATGGATCACCAAGAGACAAAAATCAGTAATCATTGTTTTGGTTTCAAGCACAAGTCAGAAGGATGCTATTCTGTTACTACCTTATCCAATGACAAGAAAGGGGAAAAAGAAGCTACTCTTTATATACTAAGTCCTAATCAGTTTAAAGGATCATCACAAGTCTCTTCTGGTCTTTTTTTGTCTGATAGAATATAGAGGAATCAGAGCCTTCTAGCTCCTGACTTTTTCTTTTTTTCTTTCTCTTCTTTCCAATCAATCAAGTAGTGTGCGGTATCATCCCTGTCTCTCGGATTGCTACAAAAACAAAACAAGACGGTTAGTAATTAAAAAGGATATAAATGCAAATCAATGATTCTATACCTTGTTCCATCTCCTGACTTTCTCTTCTTTTCTTTCTCTTTTTTCTTTTCAATCAAGTAGTGTGCTGGATCATCCATGTCCCTCAGATTGCTACAAAAACAAAACAAGACAGTTAGTAATTAAAAAGGATATAAATGCAAATCAATGTTTCTATACCTTGTTCCATCTCCTAACTTTCTCTTCTTTTCTTTCTTTTCTTTCTCTTCTTTCTAATCAATCAAGTAGTGTGATGTATCATCCCTGTCTCTCGGATTGCTACAGAAACAAAACAAGACAGTTAGTAATTAAAAAGGATATAAATGCAAATCAATGTTTCTATACCTTGTTCCATCTGCCACCGTGGTTTGAAGACGAATACCAGGTTCTTCATTACGATAGTCGTTATCATCTGCAGTCTCCGGGAACTTTGCAGCGAGCTCTGTCTGGTGACGCTGCAAATCTACATAGTGGTATCTGTCTCTTTTACCACCATAGGTAGCCAGGCGTGGCTGCCTTGATATCTGCTTCGCTTCAAGTACTCTTTAATTGGCATGCTTCGCAGAGATTTTCCTCTTTCTCTCGAAACAAGATTGCGAACTGTGCTCCAAAGTGCCACAGCTGCAGAGACACAACAAATAAGATTTTTTGTTCACAAGATTTTAATTCAATCAACAAAAATAAAAAGACCAACTTGGCACACACAAGCTGCTCCAGTCTTGTAGAATTCAGCGCTTCTATCTTTTGGTTCTGACTTCAATCGAGTAGGTTGTTCTCTAGTAACTTCAGCATTGAAGACATCTCTATTATCCTCAGCATCAACATGTATCTAATTCGAATTTGAGAAAATCAGAAAACATGATTTGAGAATCTACGATTCTACCTAATATAGAGATATCATCATATCTTAGACAGAGATATTATCCATTCTTCAAGGAAATACAATCATCTTCTTCTATACCTAATACAACAGCTTAATGATGGTGATAAAGTTTTGATTTTTAATAAAAGTTACGATTCTCTAGTAACTTCATCATTGAAGACATCTCTATTATCCTCATAGCATCAACATGTACCTTATTCGAATTTGAGAAAATCAGAAAACATGATTCAGAATCTACGATTCTACCTAATACAGCAGCTTAATGATGGTGATAAAAGTTCTGATTTTTAATAGGAATTTAAAGAATACCCAAAATATAAACAATCTTGAACTGACGAAGCAAATAAACCCTAATTTACCTCATCGTCGTAGTTACGAACTCTCAGCTCCCAAGAATTTGTTTTCTTACCCTCCTTTTCATTTCGGATGTTCTTTAGAGCCATTACAGAATCGATCCCAAACTCCACTAGAGAAAGCTTACAAAGAATCTAGAGGGAGATTATATTAGAGGAAACGAAGAAGACGAGAGAAAACAGAAAATGCCAAAGAAATCTTGTTATTCATTAATGAGCTTGTTACAAATGTTTATACTCACATCTGAGTGTTCCGGTTTACAATAAAACCAATAACAAACTATTTTTTTTTTTTTCACAAAACACACTTCTCTATTAACTAGCGAATACATTCTCTGTATCAGTGAGCCGATAGGGAACAGAAGTGCTAATAACTGAGAAGATCTTGTTCCTCGTGCGTGCATGCCTTGCTAACAAATCTGCTCTCTTATTGTTCTCCCGTTGACGGTAGATGAGATCAAATTCGGGGTAGGATTCCCGAAGGCATGCCAATTCACGTAACTCTGGTTCAAACCCGGGCCACTCGTTTGGCGCTTCTACCATCATCACCAGATCTCTTGAATCTGTGACGAAGGAGGAGCAAAAACGTTCCTTTCGAATCAGAGATTGCATTGCCCATAGTAGCCCATGCATCTCTGAGTGTAGGGGGGAGATACTCCGAATGCTTCCTTGTAGGCCCAGCAAATCTGTCGTCCCATCTTGTAATTGCAAAACCCATCCCACTCCACTTGTATTGTCCTCTCTTTTCCATGAGCCATCAACGAAGCAGGTGAAAGTGGCTGCGTGCGTGTCTGGAATGAGCGGGGGTTGAAATGGTAGCACTTGATCCGAGATGTTTGCCTCGGTCCATTTTCATGCCTCCTTGATTGCCATTGCTAGAGTCGCATTCGCTTCGCGGTTTACTGCATTAAACTTCTTGTCATTTCGCGCTTTCCAGATATACCATATGATCCACAAAAAGGCCTTCTTGGCTTCGTCTGTATCCCTCGACTGAGGGATACGCCAGAAGAGGAGGTCAAAATTAGTTCTAAGGTTCCTTGACGGAAAGGTTTGGTTATCGGCGAAAAGGCCGGAAAGGGCCTAAACTTCCTTTGCGGTTGGACAAGTAAAGATCGCATGGTTGATCGATTCAACTGGGTCCGTACATCTTGTGCAGGTCGCAAGCTCCCTGATGCGTCTAAATCTTAGTCTCTCATTTGTCGCCACCGCCCCGGCTAGACACTGCCAAATAAAATGTCGTAGTTTGTTAGGAGTTTGCAGTTTCCAAACGTGGGCCTTTAGGGGATTATCGGACGGTAGTTGGAGGGAAAACTGAGTGTCCTCATCCTTGTAAACTCTGGCAAGATCATATCCTGATCTAACTGAGTAGAGTCCAGATTTAGTGTAGTGCCAACAATAATTATCCTCTGACACTCTTGAGGGGAGTCTCATGCTTAGAATTCTTGGAACATCCTTGGGGTGAACGTTTACACGTATTGCATGGGTATTCCACTTTCGACTCTGATGGTGAATGAGGTCTGATACTCGGAGTTGAGGGTTGATTATATCTCCTCGAGTGACTGCCGGTCGTGGGTTCGTATCTGGTATCCAATTGTCTTTCCAGACAGCCGTACCGTACCCACTCCCTATAGTTTTGCGAGTTCCCTGAAGCACTAATTTCTTTGAAGACCATACGCTTCGCCACCCAAAGGATGGGCGATATGGTTTTGGCGTCTGGAAAGGGTGCATATTCCGGAAGTACCTACCTTTCATGACCCTGGCTGCCAGGTAATTTGGGTACTGGTGTAATCTCCACATCTGTTTCGCCAAGAGGGCCTGATTAAAGTCTTCGAGAGACTTAAATCCAAGTCCGCCCTGATTCTTAGGTAAACATAGTTTTTTCCATGCTACCCAGTGTAGACCTCTTGGTTGGGGTTTCGACCGCCACCAAAACTGGGAGACCGCACTGGTCAACTTCCTGCAAAGGCCTTTAGGAAGGAGAAAACTTGACATTACATATGTTGGGATGGCTTGGGCTACCGACTTAATCATAACTTCTTTACCGCCCTTTGATAAGAATTTTGTAGACCAACCATTGATCCGGCTTTTAAGTCGATCGTGGACGTAGGCAAATATTTGTGTTTTGGACCCCTATAGTTGTTCCGGAATACCTAAGTACCTGCCGGAACCTCCCTCATTCATAATTCCTAGCCGTTGATGTATGGTCGACCTAGTCTGAGGAGAGACCTCCTTGTCGAAGGTGATAGCAGACTTATCAAAGTTGATTCGTTGTCCTGAGGCATTCCCGTATTGTGTAAGAATCTGTAGAATCTGATCACATTGTTCTTCGTTTGCTTTATAAAAGAACATACTGTCATCTGCAAACAAGAGGTGGGATACTGGGGGGCTAGCATAGGCTACTTTGAGGCCTGTGAGTATTCTGGTGGATTCTGCTGCCTTTAGGTTGGAGATTAAGACTTTCGTGCAGAGAATAAATAGGTACGGTGAGAGAGGATCTCCCTGCCGAAGTCCCCTGGATGGGGTAATTGAACCACGTGGTTCTCCATTAAGAAGAAGGTGGTAGGTCACCGAGTTCACGCATGGCATAATCCATGATATCCATTTTTCCGAGAAGCCCATCTTTCGAAGCAGACATTCTAGGAAGCCCCACTCAATGCGATCGTATGCTTTACTCATGTCTGTTTTAACCGCCATAAATTCCTTGCGGCATTTTGCATTGGTAACCAAAGCATGGAAAGCCTCTTGTGCCACCAGAATGTTATCTGATATCACCCGTCCTGATATAAATGCTGATTGTGTCTCTGACACTAGTTTCGGGAGGAGTCTTTTTAGACGTTGGCATAAGATTTTTGAGATAATCTTATAGCTAACATTACACAGACTGATCGGACGGAATTCCTTCATTGCCCGTGGCTGCTCAGATTTGGGTATAAGGCAGATGTTGATTTCATTCATGCTGGTTTCGATAGTCCCAGATGCCATAAACTCCTGAACCATAGCGATAACTTGCGTTCCCAGAATATGCCAAAACTTCTGGTAAAAGAGAGCCGTCATCCCATCAGGTCCCGGGGCCTTTTCTGGGTGGATGGAGAAAACTGCAGATTTGACTTCTGCTGCAGAGATTGGTCGAGTGAGATTGGCGTTCATCTCTCGTGTTACCGTACTTGGTATATGCCTCAAGGATGTTTCTAGGTCCGATATGCCTGCTGTTGCAAAAATGTCATTGAAATATGAAATCGCTATCTGCTCTATTTCCGCCTCTTGTTTGGTCCATATCCCGTTGGAGTTTAAAATGCTTATCATCCGGTTCCTTGCCTTTCTCTGTTTCGTAGACGCATGGAAAAACTGGGTATTATGGTCACCGGAGACCAGCCACAACACCCTACTTTTTTGTTGCCAGAAGATCTCCTCATCCGCCAAGGCGATCCAAAGTTTCTCTTGCGCTTCCGTTATGTCTTTTTGGGATGCCGTATCATCGCTTTGGAGCCTGTCCAAAATCACCTTCAGGTTTTCAATTGTCTCATCAGAGGTTTGTTGTTCCTTTTTTCGCCATCGAGAAATAAGTTTTCGGCAAAATGAGATACGTTCACTGATCTCGATATTGGGATCAGAGTCATCTTGGTTCCATCCTTCCTTTATTATGTTCTCAAAATTGGGTTTTGATAACCACCTTTTGTCGAATCTGAACTTTTTTGTTCCTTGAAAATCTCTATCCGTGACTCGAGTAAGTATCGGCCGATGGTCTGAACCGATAAATCTTAGGTATTCTGATTTGGTGTGAGAAAATTTGTCATGCCAATCCTCGTTACCCATTGCTCTGTCTAGCCGGCATCGGATGACATGGTGTCCTATTCTTCCCACCCAAGACAGGGGGTTCCCTAAGAAAGCGAAATCGATCATACCACAATTTTTCCTCATAAGGCGAAAGTTCAAGAAAGTGCTCTCTCGTCTCTTTCGGCCTCCGGTTTTCTCGTGGTGTCCCGTGATTTCATTAAAATCCCCTGTCATTAGCCAGGGACCGGTGCGAGAGGATCTTATCTGGCTTAGTAAGTCCCACACGTTGTTACGATGGGATATTACAGGATCTCCGTAAACAAAAGAGATAAAAACTTTATTACCATGAATTGTAGCCAATACATCGATAATATTCTTATTGGAAAAAGGACTTGAATTTGAAATTCGGGTAAAGCCATAAGGGCTAGACCTCCACTAAGACCACAAGGGTCAACAGTAAAAAGAAAATCGTAACCAAATTCTGATTGTAACTCTTGCAAGTAACTCTTCTCGCGTTTTGTTTCCATAAAAAAAATTATTCCCGGGAATAGTCTTCTACGGAACTCACGCAATCTCCGAACTGTCAGAAAACCACCGACTCCCTGACAGTTCCAACTTAGGATCATTTATTCGACCGTCGGTGGTTTCTCTCCAACCACCGGATCTTGAGGTTTCTTCGGGCTCTTTCCCCTGGAAGGGGCCATCCCCGAAGATGACAGAGGTAGCTTTCCACACAGAGTTTTTTCCCCTCTAAGTAGGTCAGCTACTGCGAAAGCGGCTTGTTTGTGGATTTTTGCCCCGCGAAATGGACTCTGTCTGATTTTCTTTTTAACACCCAAAGCCTTCTTGAAATTAACTAAGAGAGATGAGTTGGGCTTTGGGGAAGACCTTCTTGGGCCCAATGGCAACCCTGCATTCCCAGATCGGATTAGTTCCTTTAACGGGGAAATGAGCTCATCAAATTCCTCCACCGTGAGAGTAGTTGTCTTAGATCCTTCCGACTTGGCTTTCTCTGCCTCCATCGCCAAGTTTTGCTCTCTGACATTGCCAACTATTAACCGATCCAAATAATTAAAGAAAAATAAAGTTTTTAATTTTAATTGACCGTCTAGAATCCAGATTCTGAAGAAAATAAATACTATCCGTTAGATTTAACGAATAAAAACCGTTGGATTATGCTGACATTGGCTCCTGGCGGACTTGCTGCTTTTTTTTAGCCGTTGCAATTAGGGTTAGAATTTTTTCTTTTTTTTTGGTCGAACAAAAATAAAGAAATTTGGGGTAGAATTTATTAACTTGGGTTATTTGTCATTTAACTGAGTTAGATTTAATTAAGCTTTTAAAAAACACATGATTGTTATTTGTCATTTTAACTGAGTAAGAATTCTTGCTTAGAGTGGAGAAAATGTTCTAATCACTTGTGCAATCATAAACATTGCAAATAACATTTACTAACATAATAAATCTTTACTTGAAACAAAAGCCAATGCTGATGATGGAACAATCAGATCCTTTTACTGGATTTAAGCTAAAATACCTAGGAATAGAGCAAAATAGTTCCATATGCAGATTGAACCATAGAAACTTAGCCTAAGAGCACTAGCTATATACAAGCTTATTCTGGTGGTTCCTACTAGCCTTAAACACATGTAGCAACATTAAAATCTAGTTCTTTTAAGGTTTTTAAACTTAGGTTTAGGAACGCGGAGATTCACACTTGAACGCTGAGCATAAACCGGATTAGGAGAGTTAGCTTGTTGCATCACAGAGTCGATTTTTCTCTTTGAACAATGAGCTTGGCAACGAGGTCTCGTGGTCAACTTCAAGATTGTAATCTGCCACTAGCTCAAGTATAGCTCTCAATAAACGAAAATCATTTGTTCCCATGGTCGGTCAGTTGTAAAAAAAGAAAATTACTACAATAAGTTGGGAAAATAAAAAATGTAAAAAAGGCACCAAAATGTTGAAGCGACTTTGACATAAAGATCCATAATCGGAAAATTGAGTCATCTCTTTGCTCACATTTCAATTTCTCTTAAGCCGATGCAGTCGTCGGAGTCGGAGATCGAAGTGGTGCCTCTGGATTCCAACTCTCACCAAAACCCTACCGAATCGCCAACCATCACAGACGTCTTCTCCGCCTCTGCTTACGGCGATCTCCACCAACTCCAGCGTTTCGTCGAACACGACGGTTCTTCTCTTTCGCTTCCCGACGCTAACGGCTACTTCGCTCTCCAATGGGCTTCACTTAACAATTACCTCCACGTTGCTCAATACATCATCCAGGTACCCCAAAACCCCCTTGTCTTGCGATTCCTTTGTTTCTGGATACCAATTTCGTAGCCAAATGTTGCAGCTTGTTCTTAATTTCAATGGATACTGGTGTAGTAATGGATTTGATTTGTCATATATGCAGCACGGAGGTGATGTGAATGCAGCTGATAATATACAACAGACACCATTGCATTGGGCAGCTGTAAAAGGCTCTATTGATGTTGCAGACCTTTTACTGCAAAATGGAGCTCGAGTTGAAGCCACTGATGTCAATGGCTTCAGGGTAAATCGTCGTTTCCTCCTTGAGTTTCTGTTTCAGAATGTAGTGGAAACTAATGCGTATTGTCTGCGAATTCTTGTCGTATTTAGCGTGTAATGGATCACAAGTTATAACTTTGGTTTATGCTAGTTAGCTCATATTTTGAGGATTCGCAATTATGGAAGATCGTTGGTGAATTGAACTTTGGTGATACAGTTTAGATAAGATGTTCTCTAATCTTACAACGTGTTTTGATGTGTAGGCCGTGCATGTTGCTGCTCAATATGGACAAACAGCTTTCTTGAATCACATTATTGTGGACTATGGGGCAGACTATAATGCACTAGATATTGAAGGGAGGAGTCCGCTACATTGGTATGGCTACTAGAGAAATTTATAGATGCATACATTGTGTGTATTGTCTTTTAACACTGCTTAATTAATTTGGAATTGCAGGAACTAGTTCTGGGACTGAATTCTCAGTGCTTTTTATGTTATTATTCTGTTACTTATCATTTGACAATTTGAGGAGAACTACTGTGAATTATATATATTTTCCTTGTTTGTATGACTCAGGGCTGCTTACAGTGGATTCACAGAAACAGTCCGGTTACTTCTCTTCCGGGATGCATGTCAAAATAGACAAGATAATACAGGCAATCCGGAAACTCTAACACGTTTTTTAACCGTATCTATTTATCTGCTCAAGAAGTTTCTGCCAATGATTGAGGTTGTTAAATCCAAGAGTTGAAGGGGCAATCTATGATTGATATCGTCTTGTGTTTCTGCTTACACTTATTTTAGATCTATGAACATTGTTCTACCTTATGATGTAAAAAGATAAATGCCAAAATGGATAAGAATTTCTGAACTCCATTATTTGTGTGCTGGTAAAATTGGTATGTGAAGGTAGCAAATAGTGTAGAATGCTGATATCTTGATGGATATTTTACTCATATTCTTTAAATCTAGAATTCTTACATTAATCACTTTTCTCGTCAGGCTGCACTCCTTTGCACTGGGCTGTGATCAAGGAAAATGTTGAGGCTTGTGCTCTGCTAGTTCATACTGGAACTAAGGAGGAACTGATCTTGAAAGATAACACTGGATCCACGCCACTTAAGCTTGCATCTGATAAAGGTCACAGGCAGCTCACTCTGTTCCTTGTACGTAATGTTTAGTGTTCTTTGCTACCATTCTAAATCTGTAAAAGGAACAAGCTTTTTGAATTTTGATTTGTGATGCCGCATCCGATAAAACAATAGCATTGAACATATGAAAGTTTGTTATGATTATAGGTGCACAGTTAGTATATAAGCCCTTAATGCGAAGACCGTGTTGTGATCTTTGTTTTTTCTTATGCACCTCGAACCCAGATATTTCCTTTTACTATAATTGGCTCTAATTTTCAGATATAGTGAAGCACCATTGTGATAGAATAGAATGTTCGTTTTAGGGTGTCTGTAGATTTTAGTGTTCACAACATAATAGATAGCTTGTTAAATGGCATACAGCTTGTCAAGTATTGTTTGCTTGGACTGTTCCTTTTTTTTTTTTAATGTTTCCATTTGATATGATGTGTTTTCTGAGAATCCCTTTTTTATATATTTTTCAGTCAAAGGCAATGCAAACTCATAGTAATAGTTTTGTCAACAAGATCTTCTGTGGATATTTGGGAGAGACAAGCTATGCTCCTCTGTTGTTCTCCTTAATAGTCATTCTTATGGTCCTCTTCTTCACATCCGTTGTTGCAGGTGAACAACTCATGCAACAAAATGAGTAGTGTGTGTGTGTTTACTAATGGATTATATAATTCTTACTGACATTTTTACAATTATATATAGCTTCTAACCTCCCAAGGATAACCGCTATGCTTGGACTGTGGGCATGTTTCGGTCTTTCAACTGGTGCTTGCTCTCTGATAGCTTTCCATCGTTGTAGCAGGTATCCTTATTGTAACTATAATGTACCCCTGCATGTACTTTGTAGTCTCTAAGAGTGTTGTAATGCATTTGAAGTGATTAATAAAGATTTTGTTTTATACAGAAAAGATCCCGGGTTCGTTAAGAGAATGAATGAAGTTGACGGCGATCAGACTACCAATGTATGTTGATCTTCCTTCTCATGTTTCTATGTTGAGAGTAGTGCAAGCAGTTTTGATAAAACTGATGAGTGGTCAACTGTTACGCATACATATACCGTATCATTGAAGTAGAACCAATTATAGATCAATCGAACAGGCATAAGTTATTTGGTTCCAAAAGGTTTTATTCATATGTTATCTTTTAATGTTTGCAGGATCCTTTGATGGATATCAATTTCAAAAACCCCTCTTGGAAAGGAAACTGGTCCCAACTCTGCCCTACTTGCAAGGTTTTCCTCACAAGCCAATTTTTCAGGGAGAAATCGGCATTTGCTTTATGTTCTTACTACTATTATCACATTTTCTTCAGATAATTAGACCGGTGCGATCTAAGCACTGTCCCACCTGTAAGAGCTGCGTTGAGCAATTTGACCATCACTGCCCCTGGATTTCCAACTGTGTTGGTAAGGTAAAAGTTCTTTGCAAATTAATGGCAATGAATATAGTAATGATATGAAGCATCCTGTTTCGTAAACATATTATTTTGCTAATGTTCTATTTATAACGCTTTACTCATTCTCGCAGAAGAATAAACGCGACTTCTTAGTATTTGTGATCCTGGGAGCTGTAACATCATTCGTTGGTGGAACAACTGCGATTCAAAGTATGTGACTGAAACAATTCTCCCTCACAATCCCGTCATGAGATTAATGAATGTTCTGATAAAGCTATCTGTTTCTGCAACAGGAATATGGAAAAGCATCCCACAGATACACCCCAATGACTTATGGATTCAATATGCAATCATCGAGCATCCTGGCGCTGCTGTGTTTATGCTTTTTGACTTCCTTATTTTCATCGCCACAATGTCGTTGACCATCTCACAGGCGTATCAGGTTAGGAAGTCTCAGCTAAAGTTAAAGTCATTGGCTCTCTTCTCTACAAATGATTGTATAACCGTTGTTGTTCTCTGTCGCAGATATCTCGGAATATTACAACCAACGAATTATGGAACGCAAAAAGATTCAGTTATTTGCAGGGGCCTGATGGAAGATTCTATAACCCTTATAACCGCGGTTGGCGAAGAAACTGCACAGATTTCTTGGTTCATGGCTACACCAGAGACGACGAAGTTGTCCCATCTTCAATTCTCTGAATTCTTTAGTCACATTAATTGTTACCTGCACAACCATCTGATAGACTGATTCTTGTACTGTGTATATGGATCTCTTATCTTTGACTCATATGTTCAAAATGATTTTATTTTGCGGTATATGAAAATAAGCTTTAGTGCGCGTAAACAACAAGGTATGTGAATGCGAATGTGATTCTACTCTGCAGCAACAAACTTGAAAACAGGACTATAAGACCCAAGAAATGAACTAAGTGAGCTAGCTTCATTCCATTAAGGATCTTCATCCCACAAATGCTTTCATCTTTTCATTCGCAGCCACAAGTTCTGCTCCTATTCCAGGCTCATTTGCCGAGTGTCCAGCATCACCAACAATCTGCAGACGATGGATCGTGTCAACAATTACACACAACAAGCAAAGTTCGAAAACTTAGAAAAAAAAGACTTGAGCTTACCTTGAGGTCTGCCTCTGGCCATGCTTTGTGCAGATCCCAAGCTGACATCATAGGACAGCATACGTCATACCTTCCCTGTCCATTGTAATTATCAAGACACAGTGTAAATCCATCTTGGTAGACCCATTCTCAATCCCATAATATATATGAGGAACTTTACCTGAACTATGGTGGCCTTGATATGTCTTATTTTATCAACATTGTCCAGCAAGTACGAGTCCGATGTAAAGAAACCCTTGTTAACAAAGTAATGATTTTCAATCCTTGCAAACGCCTGCGGAGCAAAAAGTCATACGGTTATTAATAAACCAATTTAAATGATTTTACAGATTTCCCACAGATCAAATGAATCCAGATAAAGATTGTTGTAACACTCATGAGACTAACCAATGAAAATTTATCATTTTCTGCCTTTTGAATGTGTTCATCGTTCGGAATAAGATGAGCAGTCATCAGTTCCCATTTAGTCCAAGCCCTTGCAGCTGCATACTACAAAGATCATAGTGCAATTATTACTGCTTCTAGAAAGACACATCGGAATTCAATTACTTCAACAAGCCAAAAAGAACGATTGTCAAAGCATTTTCTCGTGTTATAGCGATTAGATCTCAACATACCTGAGTTTCCAGATCATCGGAATTCAGTCTTTTGTGATATGCATCGACAAAGCTACCTCTCTCGTTTTCTGGAATAAGATCTCTGAACTCCTCCCATGCTTTTACAACACAGAAACAAACACTTATGAAGAATAAGAAGCTTGCAATATAACTAAAGATCCATAACTCCAACAAAGGGAAGGAGATGCAAGTAAGAGAATTACCGTCCGGGAATATAGCAGCAGCACCACCCTGGTAAAACCAATCAATCTCCTTTTTCCTCAACAGAAAGATCCCTCTAAGTACCAAACCAGTAACCTTTTCAGGGTGGGATTGACTGTATGCAAGTGCCAAAGTGCTTCCCCATGATCCACCAAAAACCTACGCAAACAGAGAAAATGAATGTTCACTCTCTTACGCATATTTTTCATCACAACAACAACACGAAGACGACGAAGCGTAGATCTTGAATTTTTTCACCTGCCATTCCGGAATTTGCAAATGTTCTCTTAGTTTTTCAATATCATTCACAAGGTCCCATGTGGTGTTTTCCTCCAAGCAAGCATGCGGTGTACTCTTTCCCGCACCTCTCTGGTCAAACAGAACAATCCGATAAAACTCAGGATCGAAGACTCTCCTGTAAGTAGGAGCTGTACCTCCTCCTGGCCCTCCGTGAAGAAAAACAACCGGCTGCAACATAAAATGAAATTGCAATAACTTTGAGCTTCCAAAAGATTTGATTACATCATATCCAAAAATCTGATATGATTCCTAGATTGGTTACAAATGGTCTTACGTACGTGTCCATGGGGGTTTCCTGATTGCTCCCAGTAGAGTGTGTGAATATCTGAAACCTTTAGAGTTCCGGTGTTGTATGGCTCAATTGGAGGATAAAAGCTTCTCCTTTCCTCCACCGTTTCTGCTCCAGATTCCATCATGTCACTACGCAGCAGCTTACTCTTACTGCAACAAATAACCGGAATCTTGCGTTTCCTTACTGAAATTCAAGATTAGCACCAAATTAACAAAAAAACATAAACTTTTCCTGAGATTTGAGGATAAGCTAATTAGCCTAAACTCCCCAATTCACATAATCTTGATAAGCACTAATCGTAAAATTAGTTAGAATCGGTATATGTAGACTATCTTACAAATCTCAATACTCAAAAACATGCATATACATTAAATATCTGCAAAAATCAAGTGAACTACATCACAAATCAAGCATTAAAAAAGATCATAATTCACATAAACCCTATGAGCTATGTAAGATCTAAGGATCAAGAGAAAGGTTAATGATCACCACAGAGAGAGAAGAAGCCTGGGAATGAGAGATTGAGATTGTTCTGAATTAGCGGAAACAATGAAACACAAGAGGAAGGAGACAAAGAAGACGATGGAATTGAATAACTGTTAGGGATAATGATCCCTAATTTCATACTTGCGACAAAATGGTGAAGAAATATCATTTTTAACATATAAAAATGTTCACTTTAAAAACAAAATACACAAAAGCCAATCTCTTTATCTCTCTGACTCACACTAGTCCCCGTCTCTCTCTCTCTAACACTCGTCGTGATGGCTTCTCTGAGGCTACAGCTCGTGACACGTCACCACCACCATAACTCTTCTTCTACCTCCTCCTCCGATCGATTCTGTTTCCGGCGTTCTCTCACGACGGTGAATTCAATTTCGACTTTCCCATCTACCTCAACCTCCGGTTCTCTTAACCGGAAATCGTCAATTGGAGTAGTTCCGGTTAAATGCAGCGCTGCAGCGGTTAACCTCGCGCCGGGTACACCTGTCCGACCGACTAGTATCTTAGTCGTCGGAGCTACCGGAACTTTGGGTAGACAAATCGTCCGGCGAGCTTTAGACGAAGGTTATGATGTTCGTTGCTTGGTTAGACCTAGACCAGCTCCTGCTGATTTCCTTCGTGATTGGGGTGCTACTGTTGTCAATGTACGTTTCTCTATTTCTTTTCAATTTTGCAAATCAAGAACTAAACCGGAATTTTGTTTGTGTAGGCGGATCTTAGTAAACCGGAATCAATTCCGGCGACTTTAGTCGGAATCCATACTGTTATTGATTGTGCTACTGGACGTCCTGAAGAACCTATCAAGACGGTAAAAGCTTCAATTTTGATTTTGATTTTGATTTGTTTGAGTGTTTGGTTTTGGACCGGTTATTGAATTTTGGGTTTGTGTGTGTGTTCGGTTTAGGTAGATTGGGAAGGGAAAGTTGCTCTGATACAATGTGCAAAGGCAATGGGGATACAGAAATATGTGTTTTATTCGATTCACAATTGCGATAAGCATCCCGAGGTTCCTCTCATGGAGATTAAGTATTGTACTGAGAAGTTTCTTCAAGAATCTGGTTTAAATCACATTACTATCCGTCTATGCGGTTTCATGCAAGTAAGATGATGAGAAATTGAGTATATTAGGTTCATGACTGAATAATGTGATGGCTGATTCTGAGTAATAATGTGGTTGCGTAGGGACTTATCGGCCAATACGCAGTTCCGATTCTGGAGGAGAAATCGGTTTGGGGAACGGATGCACCAACGCGTGTTGCTTACATGGATACGCAGGTGAGTAACACAATGTGGATGTAAAAATCATTTTGTTTGTGTAAATGTTTTAATATGTTAGTCTTCATGCTATAACAGGATATTGCTAGGCTTACACTTATCGCTTTACGTAATGAGAAAATTAACGGGAAGCTTCTAACGTTTGCTGGCCCCCGTGCATGGTCGACCCAAGAAGTAAGTCCGGGATTATCTGATATGAAATGATAAATGTTACTAAAGTATAACTTTACTTTGCTACCTATGTCAGGTAATAACGCTGTGTGAGAGACTAGCTGGGCAAGATGCAAATGTCACGACAGTTCCGGTTTCTGTATTGAGAGTGACGCGTCAGATAACTCGGTTTTTCCAGTGGACAAACGATGTCGCTGATAGATTGGCCTTCACAGAGGTACACTATATGCTAATGTTTCATAGTAGTTGTCAGATCAATTGAAATCATGGTTTTAATAAATATTATGTGGCACGTGCATATTTAGGTTCTCTCGAGTGACACGGTGTTCTCTGTTCCGATGACCGAGACTAATACTTTACTAGGTGTGGATCAAAAGGATTTGGTTACTCTAGAGAAGTACTTGCAGGATTACTTCAGCAACATATTGAAGAAACTAAAGGATCTTAAGGCACAATCCAAGCAGTCAGACATCTACTTCTGAGTTCTGACTTTGTAGTGTCTCAATAAAATTGAACACTATTAAAAACTGCATTTGCATATATACTGTAAGCTTCTTTGTTGCTCTGTTCTTCTATGATTATTGTACTTCTTGTAATTAAAGAGAATTATTGTAATGTTAATGTAACTCATATCCAACTTCACTCAATCTACAACGTCACCTTCATTTCAAATTCTTTATAGATAGAGATGATTAGTCTTTCCTCATTTGTAGAGTTGCCTGAATCTCCTGCATGCCTCTAATCTGTTATCTCTGTGCCCAATAGTGTGTATATTGGATTTAGTGTGCATATTTCATATTCATATCTACTAGACTTTTTGTTTTGTTTTTTCCTATTATTTTCTGTGCTTTTGGCTGTGATTATATACCATGACATTACATAAAGACTAACTATACTTAAGAAGCAGCATTATATATATATATGACCTTTTCATAGTAATGTTGGATTTACTAAGTTCTGCCACCTAATGTTGAGCAATTCAAGTTGCTTTCTGTTATGAGTCTTCAAAATGATGATCCGTCTCGTCGAATATCTCTTCCTATAGCCACATTCACAAATAAGTGACAAATGAATTGAAATAGAAGGAAAAAAAATATGAGTTTGGTTTCCTTACCTGTAGAAGTTCTTCAATAACATCTTCCATTGTAATGATGCCAACAGCTTCTTCCTCCTCAGCTAGCTTTGGCAGCGGATGTTCATTTAATTGCAGAATGTCGGCATCGTTATCCTTGGACCACCTCTTACTCCTCGACCCTCCTCTATACGAATTTGCTCGGTTTGGAAAGCTTTTCCATTTCTGAAGTGATCTCCTTCTCTTCAACTTCTTTTCTTGAGGGGATCTTTCGTTATCCACATCCACTCGGACTTCAATTACAGTCTCTACTAAAATGGAAAGAGGAAGTTATTAGCCAATATACAAAATCTTGATCTCATGTTACTCCAATGATTAAATAAAATCATTTACCATAAGCAGCATCATTACTGGGTAGTGGGTGGAGTTTATCGCATTGTCTTACAACAATAGCCATGTGGCTGTGGCCTTTCTGGAACTCGTTCAATATATCATATAACGGTAAGGTTTCTGGAACCCTAGAGTGCATGAGAGAGAAAAAAACAAGAAAAGAAGAATAAGCAATCAAACTATTGAAGCACATTTAGATTTGGAAACCAAACTCTAATAGGTAAAGATACCTTGGAATCCTTCGTATCGTCACATTCTTGACTTGTATCTCTTCGCCTGGATTGATTGTCAATAAGTTCTTCACCTGAAGGCAAATTTAGTAGTCGTTAGATGCAGATACAACGGACAAAATTAGTTTGATTCGTCACCAAGATTCTTCAACTGCTTGGAATACGATTTTAACGTATCCAGCGATAGAAATTTACCAAAACAAGTCCAATTATGTTGGTACGTTGCTCATAGTATACTGGAACCCTGCTATGACCTTTCTCAAGAATCAAATTCATCAAATCCCTGGTAAAGAACAAAAAGAAACTAAGTTTAGAATGACTCAGATAATTAACGAATCCGCCTAGGGAGGTTGAACAAACCAAGACCTGTCTAGTTTGGCATTAATATCAATCACAAAAGTCTCAGAAATTGGTGTCATTGCATCTTTAGCCATTTTCCCAGATAATTCAAGAGCTCCAGCGATGATTGTTGTCTCATCATGCGTCAACTCTCCGCCCTTACCAGCCTGAATAAAATGAGATGCTACATTACATAACGCAAAAATCATATACAGAAATTTTGTGATTTGGAAGTTGAGGGAAACAAAACAAGTGGCATAGATATCAGAGAAATCGAAAACATGCCTCATTCCCATGCAAATCCACAAGTGTTTTCAGCTCGGCTCTTCGGAAAAGGGCTACATGACCATGACCCAGTAAAAAGTCTAGCAGCTGGAATATATACATCAGAAACAAATGCAACAAAGATTTTATCAGCAGAAAGACACTCGCTCTTTGGGAACTTTCTTCACAACTTAAAAGAGCAATACAAGATATTTGGCATTGCATTGTGATCACCTTACTAATCGGCCATGCAACTGGAGAGCAAATCCAGACTAGAACACGGACAAATGGCACCACTGTCGCACCAATTGCCAAACCATGACGGGAACAAACTGACTGAGGTATGATCTGCAGAAGGAGTTAAACTCAACCATCAATTCTCTTTCATTATACACATTTACATTTCAAATACACTGAATCGACTAAAAGTGACAGCTAAGCAAGAGAAGTTAAACCATATCTCACCTCACCAAAGAGAAGAATTAATGTCACTGAAATCAGAATAGCACCCCAAGCCGTCACAAGAGCATCAAGAAAAATAGGAAGCGTCTGCAAAAAGACAAGTTATTCCAAAGAATTAAAACAACATTCATGAACATTGAGATTACATACATTAAACAAGATCAAGTTTCCTAATATATATATACCTCCATAGCAGCTGCATTGCATATCAGTAAAGTGCATAGCAACAGATGCTGATTCTTCACAACTGGCAATATCTTTGCTACATCAACCAAAAAACATACTTAAAATTTATCAAGTAATTTGAGAATTCAATATGGACCCAGTTTAGGAACTTAATTTACATGTTTAATCAAAGAATTAGCACTAATTCCGAGAATAAAAACACAGAGAGAACCTCGTGAGGTTCTACACCTACCAAAACACATGTGAGAGATTAGATTCCATTGGAATTTTAAATTAAAGCACGTTTATGCATCAAATGCCTTTATAATCGGAAGAACATGCAAGAGAATCAAATCAACGAAATTACCAGCATGTTTACGATCTCTGGGTGTACCGGATTTAGCTAGAACCTCAAGATCAACGAGACTCATGGACATAAGACCCAAGGTAAGTCCAGACATTAATCCAGCGAATAATACTAGCAACACTATCACACCTATGTGTATGAAGAAGTTAGCCTCGCAACATTCATACTCCACCCCCATTTCAATACCAAAATCAGAAATCGGAACCCAGCTTCTGCATCTTCCAAATCACGTACGGACAAAATCGACCGTTCTCGAAAGCTTAACAAGGTGGTGAAATCAAACGAAGATGACGCAAAATTTGTGATATGAGAGACGCAATAAACACAAACAAAATCAGTACTATACGAGAGAAAGAGAGAGATCCGAGTAATTAGTGGGAGACGAAATGTTGAAGACACTACTACAATGGAGAAGGTGATGGTTTTTTTCTATTCTTTATGTTTGCGTGGAAAAAGACTTAATACCCCTGCGATTTTATAGTATGCGTGTTTCTCGAGGAAGGGTGTTTTAGTCATTCGACGAATTCCATAATATCAAATGACAGAAAAGAAAGGACTGGAAAAACCCAAATCCGCCATGGTTACTAGTTACTAGTTACTACTTTGTAGAAGGAGATGGTTTTTTATTTATTGATGTTAGCGTGGAAAAAGACTATATTACCCCTGCGATTTTATAGTAACGTGTTTCTCGGGGAAGGGTGTTCTAGTCATTAGACCGATTCCATAAACCTGAATCCGCCATGGCTGAGAAGTTACGAGAGAGATGGCTACTACGACTCCACCGAACAAACTTTCTCTCTTCCCTCTATTATCGCTTCTCTGTTTCATCTCCATTTCCTTCCTTCTCTCTCTATCGAATCGCGCTTCTCTCTCATCTCCCAACACTGACCGTTCCGCCACCGTCTTCACTCCGAGATCCGACGGTTCCGAAACTCGTGTCTCCGCCGTTTGCGACTTCTCCGATGGATCCTGGATCTACGACGATTCCAATCACAGATCCGTTAGGTATGATAGTAGCTGTAAAGAGATTTTCAAAGGATGGAACTGCGTTCGTAACAACAAAACTAATGGCATCGAGATCTCTAAGTGGCGATGGAAACCTAAGGACTGTGATCTTCCATCGTTTGATCCGATTAAGTTTCTCGAGACTCACCGGAATACCAACATCGGTACGATTTCTTCTCTCAAACCTCCTTGAAAGCACTACTTGTATAGCTCTTTGTGTATGGACTTTTAGGAATTAGAAGCTGAATTGGTTTTTCAACTCTGTTGAGTTTTGTGATGGTACTCTTGAATGTGAAAATGGCGTAGTATGTGAGTTTTCTGTACATCTTAAGATTTTTTCAACAGTGCAGGATTTGTGGGTGATTCCTTGAATAGGAACATGTTTGTATCTCTCTTCTGCATGTTGAAGACTGTGACGAATGATATGAAGAAGTGGCGTCCTGCTGGTGCGGATCGTGGATTCACGTTTTTGCGTTATAATCTTACCATTGCGTATCATCGAACAAATCTCTTGGCACGTTATGGTAGGTAAGCTTAAGTTCTCGTTGGTGTTCCTTTATCTTGGTTTGTGAAAATGATTGTATGTAATACGTTTGAGTCTTACAGGTGGTCAGCTAATGCTAATGGTGGTGAGTTAGAAGCTCTTGGATTTAAAGAGGGCTATAGAGTTGATGTTGATATTCCTGAAAGCTCATGGGCAAAGGCTCCAAATTTCCATGACATTCTTATTTTGAACACTGGGCATTGGTAAGTACCCTTTTACATTTCTTTTCTGATGAAAATTATTAAATGCTTTACCATCTGATTTACTACAATTTTAGATACAATGCAATATGACCACGGTTCACTAAGTTTGTCTACTTCTGGTTCATGCTTGTATTTAGACATTAAGTTTCAAATGTTTTGGTGAGAAGTGGGAAATCCTCTAGTTTTAGCTACTTTATGCTCTAGTCAGTCCACTGCTCTCTTAAGTTAATGTACACATTCATGCTGGTACGGCCGATTTAAGAAATAAAAGACTTGTAAATATAAAGTGTTCTCTATGCTGATCATTGCATTTAATTTCATGGGTGAAAAAATCTCATTATACTAGTTAAAAAATACCTTTGGTTTGTTATCTTTCATTTAGACACAAATTTGTTAAATGTTAAGTGAACATGAGATGCTGTCAACAACCTTTTGTTGTCTTTCTCTTTGTAAGGTGGTGGGCGCCATCAAAATTTGATCCTTTAAAATCTCCTATGCTTTTCTTTCAAGGCGGCCGGCCAATACTTCCTCCTGTACCTCCTGCTGCTGGCCTGGATCGGGTTCTGAGCAATATGGTATGCTGTCTAGATTTCACTGTTTTCCTTTGTTATTGCAAGACAGCTTAAGAATTTGATACTGCCATTGAAAACTCCACTAGATTATCAGTTTACAAAAATGAGCATTTGCTATGATTTTTTTTCTGGTTGACTTTATAGCATTTTGTACTGAAAAATCAGTCTTTGAGCCAGCACCAAAGTGGGATATGAGATTGGTAAAGAAATATTTTGATGCTCATACAAACTATTGTAATAGGTTAATTTTGTGGAGAAAACAAAGCGACCTGGAGGGATAATATTCTTCAGGACACAATCACCTAGGCATTTTGAAGGAGGTGACTGGGACCAAGGTGGTACTTGTCAACGACTGCAACCTTTGTTACCTGCAGAAGTAAGTCATTTTCGATCAATTTAATTACTCATCTAATTGTTAACTGGTGTAATAAAACATGTTTTATGCTATAAACACACGCTCACACTGACACACCTAAAAAAGCTACATAAAATATTGCATACACACATTGTCTTTAACAAGCATACGTGTATTTCAACTTCAAATAATAGTTTACATAACTATGGGTGGGAATGGGCGGATATCCTCGGAAATCCCAACTATTCCTATCGGTAGACTGGTAGAGGAGTGCGAATTTTTAGAAGTTAAGCTTTAGGACAGTTAACTGGGTAATTATTGCAAGAAATATAACCTGCCTGGTTTTTTTTTGGGTGGTAGGTTGAAGAATTGTTCTCGGTGAGGAACAACGGAACAAATGTAGAGGTTCGTTTGGTGAATCAACACCTGCATAATTCCCTTAAGAGTAGAAGTGCCTTCCACGTTTTGGACATAACTCGAATGAGCGAGTACAGAGCTGATGCTCATCCGGCAGCAGCGGGTGGAAAGAATCACGATGACTGTATGCATTGGTGCCTCCCTGGCCTTACAGACACTTGGAATGATTTATTCGCCGCTACCCTTTATACGATTAGAGGTTTGTAACCTGAATCACACCACATTGCTCTTAAAATCAAATAACATGTTTTGGTGCGTTGCGTCGTCTCCTCGTTATAGTCGTAGTTGAATTTTTTTTCTTTTGTAAATTTTGATGTTTTGTCCTGCAAGCTCTTTATTAACAAATTTGTAAATTTGCAAATTGTTTTTAATATCAGATTTTCAAAAGTTAACCAATGCATGTATAAATTACCTATGGAATCTGGACAGCAATTGAATTAAATCCCAAGCAATAGTAGTTGGAACCATGAAAAGAATTTTGGGACACCCAAAGAAGTCCCTGCATCACCTTACAAATATCTGAACCTGATGCTTGGGCTTACGAAGATACAAAGATACTTTCATAAGCAAAATGCTAACGCTTCACTGCTATGGTTTCTTTATTCTTGGATTGTATATATACTTGTACTAGTCTAGGACTAACTAAATAGTAAATATCAGGCATAACTTGGGTTGAAAATTTGGACTTTGTTCGGTAGGAAATGTGTGGTTGCACGTTTGGTGTAGAGTTCATGAATGTATCTTTGGAACCTTGGAAGGAAGGTCTAATTGCGAATTTCTAAGATTTTCCGTCAGTCGGTGATCGGGGTATTACATGTATGGTTATCTTTGCCTTAGACTTTAGATCGATCACACTCAACAAAGTTATGCAATCAATCAATTTCATAAATTCAGTATTTAGCAAATAGTCTTAAACCAGCAAGTCGGTAACAATGTTAAAAGCCCACAATCGCGTACTCAGCATTTACGTATTTTACAAACTCGTTTTCTCCCTTCTCCCGCATTGTGATCTACCCTTGTTGGCTTGCATGTCTGCACTGGTTGCATTCGTTTATTGAAATCTACTCTATCGATCTAAAGATACTGAAAGTAATGTTATGCTTTTAATTTGGAATGCGTACTAGGATTGACAAGTAGATGGTAGGATTGGCAAATAAACTAGATTAGGATTGGCAAGTTGATTTGAATAACTTATTTATATCAGGATTGACATTTAAGATGTTAAACTTTCATATTAGGCTTTAAATTTATAATGTAGAGTAGGATTGGCACATATATTTGTAATACATCTAATAATTGAATTAAAAAAAATCCTGTAGTTATTTATTAACAAATTTTACAACATTAATTAATACTTTTTGTTAGATGATACAACCTACTTCGCCATGATGGGTGGCACAATATCAAGCGATGGGCACACTAGGACCATCTCTACGGGCAGGTGACGCGTCTTTGTTTCCATAGGTAAAAATTGTGTCTAACTTACTTGAAATGCAATGCAATATATCTACAAGTAAAAATTGCCACCTTATCGAATGATTTCACAACAGTTTTTTCGTGAGTTTTAAGCGTGATTTGTCAAAACAAAAAAAAAGATTCTTATTGGTAACAATTCCGACACATGAATTACGAAGAGTTTTGTAACTAATAGAATACATGTGATTGCTGTAACAACAAACATTATTTGTGAATAATAGCTACGTACAAGACCTACAATTTTGTTGTAACTAATGGTTGTTGTTACATTTGTATAAATACATTTAAATTGTGGTTTTCTATACGAATATGCAATAACAACCTAAACCAGAAACGGAATCATAAGAAAATTGAAACCCATCAAACCATTTCTTAATGTTCCAAAAATATATTAGATCTCTTACAATAGCCAAAATCATATTTTTCAAAGTCATTTTTGATATGTAAAAAATACATGCATTTGTTTTGCATGGGTATGCTTCTCACTATCCTTTACATCAGAGGCTTATAGTTTATCTTTGATTAGGGTTTTTAAATGGTAGTGTATATTAGTAAACGAAATCAGCTCTTATTTGTATTACTTTTAGTAAATATTGATACACATCTTGCATATGATGCTCTTTATTTATATGTATATGGATAATCACTCATTAGTAAGGCTTTTGGTTGACATAATTCCCAGGAGGATCATAGTTGCAAACGATGATGGTTCCACCATTATTACACCTCACTTTGCCACATCCGAGTCTCACTGAGTTTCTCCAAACAACCTGAGTATAGTGACCGCACGCTCCATTGCACGTGTTTGAAGCGTAGTCATAGTTAGCTTTCTCGTTAACCCATAGGTTCACGGCGCGGATGCCAGATAAGTCTCCACTACTCTTGGCCAAGTTTTCCCCGTAAGGACCATTAGAGTGTATGAGTCTGCAGTCGCCTCTTCGTTGGTTTGCGTAGCTCCGAGCAAATTCTGCAACCCTCTCGTCCCATTGTATGGGCCCTACGCCTACCCCTGCTCGTGCCTGGTTGTGAGGATTTACATAGTCTTGTGGGCTGTCTTGAGCCTTTGAGGGAAGAACAAGAGCTTCTACAAGGGCTACCAAGATTAGCACAAGCCGAAAATAGCCAAGGACTTTCATTTTTTTTCCAGTTATAATGGCTTTGTTATGATATGATCTTGGGGTTAGAAAGTTATGATCTTGGGGTTAGAGAAATATGATTTATAAAGAGTAAGAGACTAGAAAACTTGCTTGCGTCTTGGGCGGCCCTAAGAAGGGTGGTAACTCATAGAACAATAAACTTGATTTTAAAATTTATCGTATCATATATGGCTACTGATGTGTATTTATGGTATATATGTACTTTCCACGGTGAAGTATACGGTCGTTTTTGCTAAATGGAATATTTAGACAATGGAACGTTGGAGGGTTTAGACAATCAAAATGTTTTTTTTTTTGTTCTCTTTAATTTAGAGGTGTAGCTGATATAAAACTCAATTACTCATCCATCTAAAAGAAGGGTGGTAACTTTTTATTGGTTCATTGAATCCGTCTTATGGTAATATTAATCCTTCAATATCCTAGTAAATTATCCATTAATTGCCAAAATTGTGTTGACAAATGTGTCATGTTAAACTCATATATTGTTGTTCTAAAATCCATTCCCTTCTAATTTTTTTTGATATATTCTTTTTACGAGGCCATTCACTGTAACCACAAAATCGACGCATCTTCCAAACAATAATCGAATTAGAGGTCTATGAAGCATATTCTATTAATGGTTCATGCTAGGAAACACCTCTACTCCAGTCATTCCTTAAAATTTTCTTTTAACCACAAAGGATGTTTAATTTCTTTTTCGGCTAAATATTTCATTAATTTCAAACTGAGGTTACAAAATTAATACATATAACTTGTGAGAAAGAAGTTTTTTTTTTTAACGCTGAAGGTTCATTGATTATTAAAAGATAGGAGATAGAAACAGAGTTTTGAGAACCACAAGTCAAACCGAAGAGAAAAGGAAACAATTACCAACAGGTAATAAATTGAAAACACAAAACCAAGCAACACCATGGACTAGCGAACAAGCAGGATACTGTAGCCTGGACGAGAGGACAAAAGGATTCTGCAGCCATGGGAGGCAATTAGTTTGAGGTAGCTTCAGACATGAGAAAGAAGTTATGACATAAAGAAACATATACGCGATATAATTAGGAAATATATAAAAAAGTTAATTTAACAATACTTTCCATAGACAAACTGAGCTAAGAAATCACTAAAGTCGTCATTTTACTTATGTGTATTTGTGTTGTGTGTGTTGCTAACATCTCTTGGCTAAACCTCTAAATTACACTATGCATGAGATATATATTTTTTTTTGATTAATGTCACTATATAGTGTAAACAGTTTGAAAGATTGTGAAAACATTTGGTATCAAAGCTTCCGTATATGCATGACAACACGGATGTTTCCCACAACAATTGTGAAAACATTTGGTATCAAAGCTTCCGTATTATAATCATTTTGAAAGATTTTTTATTATGTAATTATCTCGATTCTATCTCCAGATCAAGACTTTATTCCTGCGAGTATAGTGGTTATACAAATGTTTCATAAACCAAAATCCCAAGTGACATCTCCACACTACGGAAACTCCCCCATGTAATATGATTGGTATTGTATGGTGAATATTAACGTTTATGGGGATTTCAAGTGACACTCGATTTTGTAACCTCTAGTTATAATAGTTTCGTCCCATGAGTCACTCGATTCTATGACCTCTAAGACTTGCTTATTAGTACTTTTCCAGATACTTGGTCATTGGTCAATTTATTTGTTAAAATAACACAAATTAGTGGTACCTACAATATAGCAACATGAACCAAGACGTATTGAAATGGTGGGGCATGGGATGAGACTAAGCAAATAACACGACATTGTTCTTGAGGGGAAAAAGAGACCATGTTGATCACTTGTTGAGGAAAAACGACCTTGAGGCTGCTAATTGCATGGTAGTATGCAGCCAGCGACTATGGTCGTCAATATTGAATAATCAACGTTGAATAAGGCTGCTTTAGGCCCTCTCAATTATTATCGGCATAGCATATTTATCAGAAACAAAAAAAAAAAAAATCTATGGTGACTATGGTTAGAAAAAAAAAACTCTTGTTAATTAGCAAAAAGACATGCAAGTATTTTAGACTTTTATTTCTCAAAAGGGACATGATTTTCCCGAAGGATTGCCGTATAGCAAGCAGTTTTCAACAACTATTTAAGGAAGAATAATCATAGCCGGCTTCTTGATTTAGGCTATCTCAAATCTTATATGTACTTGAATGACATTTGATAAATACAAAATTGAATGGTGACTTGGTGACTACGATCATGTTCATGTATTCATGTGTTTATTGTTCGCTATACTGTCGTGCGACCAATTGCTGCAGCTTGTCGCTAACTTTTTCCGTTATGCTTTGCGTCGGTTGCTGAAATTAATCACTAAACTTTTTAAAATTAACGAAATTATATATTTTTAATGTGAATAAATATAATTTAATATTTGTTCATCAATAATAACATTTTAACTACATTAACATTAAAACTAACAAATGAGTAATCGAACGGAAAAATTACAGAAATAATTAATGAAGAAATATATTCAATGATAAATAACAAAAATATATTTAAAATGTTGTTCGTTTCGAATGTCGTGTGACAGTCGTTACAACTAATCGCATAATTAAAAATTGCGTCGCTGAAAAGTTAGCAAATCAAAAATTAAATCGTTGTTACTGGTCGCAATATACTATACATGCAACATTTGGTCGCAAGCAGTCGTTGCGACAAGCCAAACGAACTTGGCCGGCCTATAGAATATAATGGGCATTCTTTGATAATTTAACGAATTTTGAAAAAGTATTGGTTAACGGATATACTCAGGGGCCGCTTTGATCTTAAGCGGGTGATAGATGTATACTAATAAACCCAGCACTAATTTGAATATAGTTGATAAATATAATATATGGAATTAATGGATAGATGTATACGAGTAATCTCAGCACTTCTTTGTTGTTATAATGATACACATCCTACATATGATGCTCCTTATTGAAATATATATAATAATCACGTGTATATACGTGATTTATATGTATATGCATAATCACTCATTAGTATGGCTTTTGGTTCACATAATTCCCACGAGGATCATAACTGCAAACGATGATGGTTCCACCATTATTACACCTCGCTTTGCCACATCCGAGTCTCACCGAGTTTCTCCAAACAACCTGAGTATAATGACCACACACTCCGTTGCACGTGTTGGAAGCGTAGTTGTAGTTAGCCCTCTCGTTAACCCACAAGTTCACCGCGCTGACGCCAGATAGGTCACCACTACTTCCAGCCAAGTTTTCCCCATAAGGGCCACTGGAGTGTACGAGTCTACAGCTGCCTTTTAGTTGGTCCGCATAGCTCCGAGCGTAGGCTGCGATCCTCTCGTCCCACTGGATGGGTCCTACGCTTACAGCTGACCGTGCCTGGTTGTGAGCATTGACATAGTCTTGTGGGCTGTCTTGAGCCTTCGAGGGAAGAACAAGAGCTCCTACAAGGACTACCAACATTAGTACAAGTCGAGAAAAGCTAATGACTTTCATTTTTTTATATGTAATGGCTATTTTCAAACTTTGTTGTGTTATGATTTTTAGGGTTAGAAATGGTGGTTTATATAGAGACTAGGAAATTAGCTTACATCTTGCTACGTCCATTATTTTCGGAATATTCTCCATAATTGTGTTTTCTTGGTAAGTTTCCCAAATTAAAAGTCTAAAAGAATTTTCATGTTATTTCTTTACATGAAATTAGAAGTTAAATGAAGTCGAAAACAAAAACATATTAAGATACTTTTTGTTTTATATTATTTTCTTTTTTTTTAATCGTCTAGATATTACATCATCATTAGATTATATTTGATCTAATCCTATTATGATGATATTCAACTACCTGCTTGCTTGTTTATGCGAGATTAGGTTGAACAACTTCCACATATGCCTCCATGTACGACAACTTCCATGATGGACAAGCTCTCTCGACGAACGGCTCTGCATGCATGTACGACATCTTTTCCATGATGGACAGACTGATATGCTCAAATTAACCCTAGAGCTACTCTCTCAAATTAAGAGATCAATGCAGTACTTTAGATATCGAAATCCACAGGAAATCAAAAACACAATAGATTGATATGCTCGAATTATGCTAAGAGAATATGATTAATGTAAAATCAAGTAAATAAGCAAGATGAAACGGTTGTAAAACAATTAAGAGAAAGCGATAGGCACATGGAAATCGCAGGTGAATTAGAATTGCAGATATGAATAAACGATATGAATATGATGCACAGTTCTTAAACATGAACACGAATTTAAAACCAATCAGTTGTCGCTGCAGAAATTATCTATGTCTAAATCCTAGAAAACTAACTGTCGTTGCGAATCCTATAAATCTAAACAAGCATTAAAGTTCAAGTTCAATTGTTCACAAAACCTTAAACCAAATGTCTTTGCGAAAAGGGATTTTGTTCATCAAAGACTAGTTCAAACAATTAATAAAACTGTCGTTTCTATTATTTAACCTAAGATCAGATTTCAGTTCGCGAGGCTAAAATCAGCAATAAACACAAGTCAAGATGAAGAACTTCTAATGATATTATCCTAGTAACTAAATCAGATCTAGCAATTTATCAAATACCTTTGAATAGCCCTAAACCTAACAAAGGAAACTATTCAGACATAATCAAAGAAGAAACCATTTTTGTTAATTGAAAATATCTATTAAACTAAGTAAAATAAAGCGTGAAGCCTAAACAATGGCTGAAAACACATATTTATAAGTTACAAAAACGTCATGAGCCTTATTGCAAACATCTGGGCTTTCTGACGCAAAACAGAAATCTTCTAAAATTGGGAATTGGGCTTGAACGACCAGGGTGTCGATCGACACTGATAGTGGTGTCGATCGATACCAGCTTTAAATCCTTCATGTCGAGCGACGGATTACTCGTGTCGCTCGACAGGATCTTCAGATTCCAACTCCGAATTTGCGACTTTGATTCCTCGTTCCATTTTGCTCCATAACGCTCCAGTAAACACCAATAAAGCTTCAAACATCCTTGTACCTAATAATAAACATAGGAGACTCGAAAACACCAAAAAAAAACTCTATAAAACAGACTTATATCATGGTCCAAAACAGGTAAAAACCATGATATATCACAGACTCTCCCAGGAGGATGAATGGCACAACCAGTTGCTCTAAAACCTCCGAAAAAACGTTTCCTCCATCAATCTGCAATAATATCTAGGATTCGAACCTCAAACTTGGTGTAAAAGCTTTTAAACCCTTGACCACTGGGTCAAGCGGTTTCCATTGTTTTATATTATCTTCAATCATATAAAATATATGTTTTTTTAATGATAGAAAGAAAATCAAAAGAAGTATGAAATATATTTGTTTAATATTATTCTTTGGTTTAGCATTTTGTTTGATAAACAATATGTTATCCCTGTTTATTTTATAATGATATTTACAATTTTTAGTTAATAAACAAATTATAAAGAAGACTAAAAGGGAAAAGTCATGATGAATAGTATTTTTAGAAAGAATAAAATATCTTTTATTTGCTCTATCAAGATATATATGACGCGATATCTATGACATAAGCAAAACAGTCACTGAAAAAATCATACTAGAATCAGACGTGTCTTCTTATCTTTCGAGGATTAATTTCCTACGTTGTTGAAGGACCTTATCTCCTTGGATGCAGACAATATCTAAGAATATCTTTATGTCTGGTCCTGTACTAACCTCCGTCTAAGGTTAGTGTCTTCATCATAGCCTTCTTGCTTTCGTGTTGTTTCGTTTCGTCCTTGGAATATTAATAACGACTTTTCAAAAAAAAAATATATATACTAAAGTCAACTTTGTAGTGGTACTAGTTGAATTAGTTGTCTACTCTTTTCAACCCAAACGGTGAAACTTTAGAGTAATGCTTAGTTCTAGTTCGACCAACTTTTATTCAACCATATGGTAGAAATTTAGAAGAATAAAAGCATGCCAAAGATTTCCAAGACTTGGAAACGTCAAGCCCATTATAGTACGATGAAAACAAGAAAAGTATGTAGGAAGCACATTGATGCTTTGTGTTGGTCTAACCCGTTTCTAACTAAGTTTACTTGAATTCAACCTGTTCCAAGCTGATCGACTTGATCGACTTTAATCGTTTTAAAACGAATGCTTAACCTGGTATACTAGCTAGTTCGTTCTAGGTAAAATTCAATCAATAAAACATGCTCTTTTCAATAAAGGATTCGGTTTTAAATACAACTCAATCTTAGTTACTTTACTAGTTTTCCAAGCATCAACCTTTCTTTCTTGACTTTTCAAAACACTTGCTCATTCCTTCAGCGTGAGACTTACCCTTATCTTCTTTCACGACCAATTTTATGGTCATTGTCTGCATAAAACATCTCTCTTTCCACAAAATGCCATCTGATAGTGACAACTCGTATCAAAGTTGAATCCAGAGAAGTGTAGAGTCATTTAGATCCTCACACCATCATGGTGACGGTTGTTCGTATACGCAACGATAGCGTTGTGATTTATGAGTGGGATGATTATAATTTATAACACTCGGATAATTGGAAGAATAGTAGTGCATAAGGAGGGGTTTCAAAAACTGATTTAATTCTATGTATCCCAAATTACAATTATCTTTTCGGAATTTATCCTCACAAAACTCTAGAGTTAGGCGTATTTGAGCTGGAGTGACGTAAAAATGGCCTATTAAAAGTTGTTTTCGGAAATAAAGAAATCTCGTTGTGATATGCGTTGAAAATAAACAAGTATTAATTTTGAGACTAACTGAGTGGCATTCCGGTCGTCAGAAGGTGAGACCCATGAACTAATACAGGACACGGAAGCTCACGGGCGGTGGTGGTCGAGATATTACAAAGAATTATAAAATTATATGATGATTAGTTGATTTGTAAATAAAATAATTAAGAAAATGCTTATCCAAATTAATATTGATATGAATAATTTGGGTAAGTTTTTAAATTATTACGATTTGGTTTCGTGATATATTTTTCTGAAGAGTCATTAATTATTCACCTAAAATTTTTCATTTACACAACTTTTAATAGCATACATAATATGTAAGTATGAATTGTAAGGAATCAAACAAGCAAGATTCCTACGTTTTGGAAAAGATAACAATCCAACAATCCAACATTCCAACGTAGCTGTGTAAACCTCATTGCTTCTCGTCAAAGATATTCTTTGTACAGGAAAACAATTTACTTCATACACTTTTTCATGTAATATATATAGAATATGTATATATACTGATGAATAATCATATGTCCAACGCAATCTCATGCTTCTTAATTAATTAATGGCTATTATTAATCATTCAAAATCATTTATATTTTTCATAGGATTCTTAATATCAAGTTTGCTATTGTGGCTCTCCGAAGCGTCTGTTGTTTCTTCCGGAGATTTTAACAAAGACTTCTTCGTGACATGGTCTCCTACACACGTTAATACCTCTAGTGATGGTCGTTCAAGAACTCTTAAGCTCGATCAAGAATCTGGTATATATATAATATTTTCATTTACGCCTTTTGATTTTTTCCATCATCGATAACTAATGTTTCGATTTTACACACATACTATAGGAGCTTCTTTTTCTTCCATTCAGACGTTCTTGTTTGGGCAAATAGATATGAAGATCAAACTAATCCCTGGAAGTTCTCAAGGAACTGTGGTTGCTTATTACGTAAGAAACTTTCTCCCTCAAACATCTATGACCGTGTTTTAACATGTGCAACTCCAAATAAATTGCTCTGGTCCACGGCATGAGGAGATATACGGGCTAGGCTTAGAACCTCTTAGTATTAAAAAAATAGTTGTAAACTAGATTCATAAGGCCTACAAATTTCTTAAACAAACTAATTCAAATATACCTTTTATAAAAGAATAATTGAAGAGGGTTTTACAAATAATTTGTGACAACCCTACTATTATCCTAACGGATATACATGAATCTCATAATTAATGTCTAATGGTTCATCTTTGAAACACTTGATCAGATGTCCTCGGATCAGCCAAACCGGGATGAGATAGACTTTGAATTCTTGGGAAACGTTGACGGGCAGCCTTACGTGCTCCAGACAAATGTCTATGCTAATGGATTTGATAACCGTGAAGAAAGGATCCATCTCTGGTTCGACCCAACCAAAGACTTTCACACCTACTCCATCTTATGGAACATTCACCAAATTGTGTAAGATTCTTCAACCAAAATCCTTTCACTACGTAAAGTCGTAAACCAATGCATAAAAATATTGTTTTGGGGGTGGTTTCAGATTTATGGTGGATCAAATTCCGATAAGATTGTACAGAAACAACGCGGATAAAGGTGTACCTTACCCAATGTGGCAACCTATGAGCGTAAAGGCGAGTCTATGGAACGGTGAGAGCTGGGCTACGCGCGGTGGGCTTGACAAGATTGATTGGTCAAAGGGTCCATTTGTGGCATCATTTGGTGATTACAAGGTAGATGCTTGTGTTTGGAAAAGTAACTCAGGATTATGTAGAGAAGTGAGCAATGAAAACTGGTGGAACAAGAATGAGTTTAGTTCTTTGACAAGAGTGCAAAAGAGATGGTTTAAATGGGTGAGGAAGTATCACTTGATTTATGATTATTGCCAAGATTATGCAAGGTTCCACAACAATCTCCCAAAGGAATGTTCTCTTCCAAAATACTGAATCTCTTCGGCTAATTCAGTATACTCACAAAATTCAATATTTTGTTATATCTTTCTTCATAGAAAAAGAAATGTAATAAGTTGACCAAAAGAAACAGAAAATAGAAATGTAATTATGTTTTTGATTATTTTTTTTTCAAAATTTATTTCTCAACTTCGTTTAACTTTCGATAAATAAACAAATAAAGAAAACAGATAGCAATATAAATAATCCGGCAGGTTTAGGAAGAGACACAAATGTATGTTTTCACTAATCAAAACTTGTTTATCTGCCACTGCCTAGCAACATGGAAGAGCTATTTTCTGTACATAGCTATCATCTCAACACAATATCTCAGAAACACAAGAGTTTATATCACAACCAATCTCCTTCACATCTCTATTCCACTTTTGATACACTCTCTCTTATTATGCTTCGCTTGCGCTAGACTCAGGAAGAAATCAATGAATACCTGCTCGTAATCCGGCATCTTTCCATACCCTACCAATTGAATCACAAATCAATAACATTTACATTACCTGCTTGAACCGCAGAGAGTTTCATAAAAAAGAAAGCGAAATATAAACTCGCCAGGAAAATAGTTGATGTCAATGACATAAAACACATCGCTGCTCCCATGTTCTCTGATCATGTCTATGTTGAACAGCCGTAGTCCCTACAAGCAGAAACTAGAGCCTTACAATGAAGGAACAGCTTTATATTCTATCTTTTTATATAAAGCATTATGATTCATACCAAACGGCTTCGTAATTCTCTCACAAGCCCCTCGAGTAAAGGCTTTGGAGGTAGCTCTGCAGCAACAATTAATACATAATCATACAATATGGTAAGTCCAATGTAATAGGATTAGGAGAAGGTAGGTATACTAACCAGCAACACAAGGGTCCAAGTCTGTTTTGTCTACTGAAGCTGAAGCAGATGATACCCTTGGGAATTGAAATACACCAGCAACTTTGGCCTTTTCACAATTGCTTACATTGGGTAGAGAAAACCGTCGGACCACCCTTATCACATCACCAACAACAAAAACCTTGAACAGAACTCCACCTTTAAGGCATAAAAGTGTGTCAAGATCGAATTTGTAGATTCAAGCGATATATCATAAGAGATGCTGAAGTAAACCCGATACCATGATTTACAAATTCTTGAAGAACCAAAGGGGGTTCAAGTTCTGCTAGCGAGAGACGGTCATAGGCTAAGAACAATTGATGTGACTTTGCAGTTCCATCGACTAAAAGTGGCTTTGCAACTGGAAAAGTAAACAAACATAAGTTTTATTCATCCAACTCTAGGGATATAAGAACATAAGTATAAACGAATCCTTTAGATACCTAGTGGAAATTTTAGACCGGCTTCTGCAACTTCGTCAGCGCTAGAAGTTGTATCTTTTAAGACAACCATTTGTTTCGGGACACATACCATGCCTACAAAACATAACATCATTTCATGAAAAACTTTAATGTAATAAAGAATAAACAAGAATTGTAACTGTCTTATAGAAGTTACCATCGCAGTCTGCAAGATTTAAATCTGCAATACCCTGGAGCATTGATTGTCGATTGTATATACGCTGGATTGCACCTGGAGGATCAAGTACAGTCACTTCTGGATGTTTTTGCTGGTAGTCCTACAAGTGCAGATTGGAGAGACACAATAAGCTGCTTTTTTAAAGTATGGAACATAATATTTTGATGGTAATATGCTAACATGATAGCTAGATCATATCTACATAGCGGAAGAGCTTTATGCAAACGTTCACACTGGACAGAGATCTCTCAAATGTAACTCATTTATTTAATACTAATCCTACTTTAATTGAATATATAAAAAATGTCTGAACCAAGTTGCTCCAAATCTCCAAATTAAACAATTGCTAACATAGTTGCTAGAATCACATAGATGAGAAAATATTACAGAAAAGGCAGACAGTTTGTCGAACCTCGATAACCTCGTGCCACGCATCTCCCAGCAACTACAAGAAAAAGAAACATATAATCCATCAGATCCTAAGGAAAACTAACAACAACTAAATGATAGGTGCTCTGATTAAGAAACATTAAGCTATTGCACCACAATTACTGCAAAAACTCTTTTGTCTTGCTACACAAACCTTATGCAAAACAACATCAAATGGCCCTTGTTCAGAGAGTGGCTTGTCCTGGTCAATAGAAACAAAGGAAATGCCTTTTTTCCTGTAAACACAAACAAGAGCTAATGTCAAATAATAAGAAAGCTAATGGTTAACTTGAGAGCTGTGTAAAGCTAAGCAAAATATAAGATTCAACAGCTATTGAAGAAAAATAAATCCTCCTTATCCGAAAATTTATCACTATTACCAGATCTTTGTTTAAGAGGTTTACACAACTACTATTTAAGTAAAAACATGTTACTGTTTTGACTAATATCCACAAGTAAGAATAAGGGAGCCAAAAAGTTTAGTTTTAAAATCCTGGAGACATTGACCAGTGGAAACTAATCCCAAAGGATTGTATAAAGGAATATTCCTATAGTAACAAGAGATTCCTGATGCTACAAGCCTACTAGTGCCAGTAGTCCATTTATGGACAAAACATTGCAAATGGCAATCAAACCAAATACAGGAAAACAGTGTCCTCCACAGTACAATCTACCAAACTGACCATACACAGAAAGAACAACTAAGTACTGAAAAATGTCAAAAGTCAAGAAATGCTTTAAAAGAACTTTTTTTTTTTGAACATAGAGAAAGATTGAAAACAAGAAATGGGATACCTAGCAAGAACTTCAAGCTTGGGTTGCAAGAAACTCATCTTCTTCTTAGAAGTCAAAGCATACCCAATAACGAGTCTCTTCTGCTCATGATCTTGTTCAAACGACGTCGTATCAAACCCCACTTCACCGTCTGTGTTATTATTCCCTCGAGGCACCATATTATCCCCTTCCACTCGCATCCCTAATCCTTCAAATCTCCCAAAAACCTCGACTCAATCTCGCAATTTCGAACCCAGATTTACAACTCAATCGTTTAAATTGAAACACTGCTTCGCTTAAAACAATATGGCGATTGAGAGATTTGACTACTGTATATGTAAAGGTCAAACCAGAGATGAAGAATCGAAGGAGATAGATACAGAAAGACTGAGATTGAGTCAAAAAAAACGGACTCGAATGAGAAAATAATCGATATGAGAATTCCGGAGGAAGGGTTTCTAAAATTTCTAATCAGAATCAAATATTTATAAGAGAGGAGAAGAAGAAGAAGAAGAAGAGATTTAGGAAATGGTATCGTTCCGAAGCTTCTTAGAACAATTTTTTTTTTTTTTCTCTCTGCAAATCTCTCCGACTACATATTAACACTGGACATTTTCTTTGACACGTGGCACTAGCGCTTTCTTTTTTTTTACAACGAATCAAAATAATAAAATAGGAGTAATTGACAAACATGATCCAGGCCCAAACCCATTTAAGGCCCATAAGTAAGTATAAAGGAAAAAGGTTTTTTGAGTAAATAATAAAAAAAAAACAAGATGGAGAAAACGAAGCGATACTGGTTATTGAAAACAGAACCGAGTGAATGGTCATGGTCAGATCAAGAAGCAAACGGTGGAATCAGCAAATGGGACGGTGTGAGGAACAAACAAGCGCAGAAGAATCTAAAGTCGATGACTTTAAACGATCTCTGTTTCTTTTACCATTCGGGAACAAAAGCGAGATGCGTTGTTGGTGTTGTGAAGGTGGTTCGGGAATGGTACTGTGAATCCGAAGGAGCGGTGGATGTGAGAGGTGTAGGAGAGATGAGAAAATGTGTGGATTTGAAAGAGATGAAAGGAGATAAAGGGATTATTAAGGATTTTGTTTTGTTCAGACAGCCGAGGTTGTCGGTTGTTCCTGTCGAGGAGAGTGTTTGGGTGAGGATTTGTGAGTTGGGAGGTGGGTTTTGTGGTGATGGTAAGGAAGATTGTGAAAGTAGCGATGAGTCTTGAGTTTTTTTGTTACTTTGGTGGGTTTAGAGATTGCTGTTAACTTAATTGTGGTTTAGTATTATTAAGCTGAATGATTTGTATTTTGTAGCCATGGACGTTTTTCTTTGTTTTTGGCTTATATTTGGAGTTTGCGCATTCTATCGAACATATGGTGTGCAATAATAACTTCTTCCAATAATAAAAGTGGTAAAAAGAGAAAAACTTTAAAAACAGTTGGTACAATAATTTTTTTCTCGTCAATCTTACAAAAAGTTGGAACGATCCAGCCGAGTCACAGAGAAATTAGAGAATATATCCAGAGAACGGAAAGATATTTTTTTGGTCAATTCGAAGAAGAAATATATTCTGTCAAAAGGTACACAAAAAAAACTACCCAGATCGTGTTATTTCTATATTCTCGATTTATCTCTTGTTTTTCCGGTTAGGGTTCTTAAGATTTCACTGTGATCTTAAGCTAATTTCAGGATTTATTACCAATCTGCTAAAAGAATCTGTGAAATTGTGAGATTTCAAGCAAGTTTACATTAAAAGTGTTGATTTGGTGCAGATCAAATAATGGATCATAATTTAGATGAGAAAGAGAACCTAAAAGCTCGGATAAAACAACTTGAACTTGGTAAGTCTTCTCTGTCTCTTCTCTTGGTGGCACTTGCAGATATTATGTATGTATCAAGGTTTTTGAGACTTCATTTTCCCTCTGCATCTTGATTATCTAGTGGTATATGTTGAGTATGACCACCATATTTTTTTTAATTACTAGAGCGTAATGAACTACAGAAAGATATCGAACAGTTGTGTATGCAACAAGCTGGACCTAGCATTCTTGGTGTGGCTACTCGGATGCATTTCCAAAGGTATCTAATTTTCTACTCCACTTCCTATATATAATTCAGCTCGTAAGTCGGCAATTGAAAGATAAGTGATATTGGATATAATACTCTATTAGGACAGCTAGCTTGGAGCAGGAGATAGAGAGCTTAAAACTGAAGTTTGCTGGTTGCACAAGGGAGAAACACAATCTTCAAGAGGAGCTTGCAGAAGCTTACCGTGTCAAAGTGAGCATCTTTCAAGTTTCTTAAATAAAATGCTATAAGAATGTTCAGAAGCAATTGCTTACAAGCTGTTTCTTCAGGCCCAGTTAGCAGAGTTACATGCTGGAGAAGTAGCAAAGGTCTCTCTCTCTCTCTCTCTCTCTCTCTCTCTCTCTCTCTCTCTCTCTCTCTCTCTCTCTCTCTCTCACTCTCTCATTTCATTCTAATTGTTAATCAGGTTTGTTTTGTACAACATATTCTCCTAACATCTAAATATTCCGATGTTTCCTTTCGCTTCCAGAACTTGGAAGCAGAAAAGCAGCTTAGATATTTCCAGGGTACTGTTGCAGCTGCTTTTTCTGAAAGAGATAAATCAGTAATGGAGGTATGAGAGAATTACATCTCAGTGTAACGGGAACAAGCAATGTATTCCATTTAACATGCTTTTTGATCTTCTCTTGAATTGAACCAGGCTGAGAAAGCTAAGGACAACGCTGAAATGATGTCTCAGAAGCTGGATGAAACCGATAAGCGGTATTTGTGACCCTGTTCACTCTGTTTTCTTTTACTAGGGTCTCTTTCTATAGAAAAAAAATGATGGTATGTTGCTGCATCTACTAATTTGTATCTCTGGTAAGACAGGTTGGAAGAACTCAGCTCAGATTGCCTTGTACAAAAGAGACTAAATGACACATTGCAAGCTGAGTTGGCAAAACTTGAAGAACAGACTAGGACATATGCAGAGGTAATTCATCTCTAATAGTCTTATCACGTTTTCTTCCCCTGGGTTTTTTTGTAAAGTTCACAACTTCCAATCTTTATAATTTACCTCCCTAGAAGTCCACGTTTTGTTTTGAATCTTTATAATTGTCAGTGACGAAGTTCTTAGTCTCTCACTCTCTCTGTTTAGGTGATTGAGAAGTTCTTTGATATCCGCAAAGCTTCACTCTGTGAGTCCCATGAAATAAGTTTGCATGACAAATGTGCAAGTTTATTGGATGATCCTGTAGAATCATGGACTTTCAATGATCCATCAACATCAGATTATGTAGTAAGTTTCTGAAAACATCTCTAGTCCTTATTTTTGGATACTCTCTTTATTTCGTCGTTTGAGTGTTGGCTGGTAAAGTTGGTTCCAATAGAAGATTTTTGTCTATTGACTTAGAAACTCTAGAATTTAGCCAAATGAGTTTTCTGGAAATATTTGGATTTTGGTTGTTACATTTAATTGTATGATTGTCATATATGTTTCAAGACTTATATATGTATGCTTAGTATCAACATGGTTATGGCACAAAGCACTGTGTCAGATTATTACGATGATTTATTGTTTCTATCTGCTATTTGAACAACGCTTTTCAGACAGGCTGCACTAGAAGGAGAGTTAGGGAAGGTTAAGAACACTGTGGATAATCTTCAGAGTAAATTACAGGTGGTACGTATCCTTTCTTTCCTTGTCTGTTCATCATCAAGTACTTACGAAACTAAATGCATCATTCACTAATCGCTGATATTTGTTACCCTAGGGGTTAGAGATTGAGAAGCATTTGAAGAAAAGGGTCCGTGTGTTGGAAAAGAAGAATGTGGGTACTCGACGCATTTTAATTACTGACGTTTAGGATTTTTCCTCTTACCGTTTGAGGTGTCACTATTAACTTGCATACAGATTGTTGCAGATGGGCTGATTGTAAATGGCATTACAGACATGCGCCATCAGCATTCACAACTGAGGGCTGACATCAGTAATTTACTGAATGAGGAAGAACTATTCATTAAATCGATTTCCAAAGATCTGGAGGAGAAACTTAAGCTTCAGTCATCGGAAATACAGAATGTAGTGCAACTGCAACATGAATTGAAGCCAGATGAATCTGAATGCCGGGATGTGCATACAACGACAGTTGTTGAATCTTGGCAAGTAACTAAGGTCTGACTGATGAAAGATTACTTCAAATTTTCCTCTCTTTTGGTCTGCATTGTATGTTAAGAAGGCATAATAGTGGATTTCCTCTTTATTTGTTTGGTTGGTTAGCTGACATACGATGCCTGATTCTCGTAATGTCTAGAATCTTTGAAGTTCCTAGGTTCTGATTCCTCAATCAATTGGCATTAACTTTTACCTTATTTGGTGATAATTGGCATCTACTAGCATAATGGATCTTATATTAATGTGTGAAGTGGTTGGAGGTGTTAATTGAGATTTGGATAATTCCCGTCTCTTACAACTTTTCATAAAATTTGTTGTAATATCGTTTCTCTTCTGAGTGCAGCATGAGGAACCTAGCTTAGCCAAAATCACAGGTGAAAGTAGAGCTGATGCATCTGAAGCCTTTGCACAAGCATTACATGAGAAGGTAATGCTCATTTCTTAGTGATAAAAGCAAGAAATTATATATTCCTGTTCCATGATACACAATAGTTGAGAGGATTCATAACGGCATTTATCTCATGTTTTGTGATTATTGATTAGTGTTCATGCTTAATGGAATATTTTTTTTGTGTTCCTATGTAGTCGTTTGCCGTATGATGTGTCATTTCTTTTTATTAGGTTGGAGCTCTTTTACTTTTATCACAGCAGGAAGAGAGACATTTACATGAAGGAAATGTCACTGCGGCTCTCCAGCAGAAAGTAGATGAACTTCAAAGGAATGTCTTGCAGGTTTCTTTTTTCTACACTAACTTGTTTCATCCTGAGCAGATAAAAATAATAATAGACCTGTTAGACTCTTAAGACCAGTTCTGAATCATCTTGAATATTATTTTAGGTTACTAATGAAAAGGTGAGGACTCTTCTGGAGTTAGCACGACTACGACAGGAATATCAGTCGCTAAGAGAGTACGATATCATCCTTTTCCCAAAAATTTACTAATCGAGTTTTCGTAGTTTTCTTTGCTGGTGATTAAATGTTCAGACACATTCCTCTAATACGATATCCTTGTCAGCAAAATGAGTGGTACAAGAGAGGAAGAAACAAAGGAAAAAAGTGGCAGGATAGTTATCAGCAATGAGAAAGAGGGAAGACTAAAAAATATGTGGAAGAAGTCTTACATAAATCGTTGGATCGACCCAAGTTCAAGAGAAGGGGGAGATCGCTTGAACACTGAAGCAGATTATGCCGGTAACATTGATTATGCCAGGTTTGTCTTCCGACATTTACATTGCTTCTGTGGTCTCCTTGCCTGATCAAACCGTAAAGCATCTGCAATCAATTGCTATTGTTTTTGCAGAATGAAAGTAGATTACGCAGCTTTAAAAGAGAGCTTGGAAAGCATGGAGCACTTGACGACTTCAATCCGCAGGCTTCGTTTAGCGCTCTTGAACGTAATCTCAGGACACTAGAGTGATATGGATTAAGTTTTTGTTTTCTTTCTCTTAATGTCAAATTTTATTTGTTCTTGTCTTACAGGTAAAGGAATTGAATAATACTGAAACAACATCAAGATGCTGCGAAGTAGCAATTGCCAACATCCTTATGGAGGCAGCACATTTGAAGACTGCCCTTGGCATTTCCATACCCATTAGCTGGTCGGCTGAACAAGACATGGAATCAGTTGTTGATGGCGAATCGAGCTCTGAGAGGACTGATTCTGTTTCTGCTGCAGGATTTGAGATGGTGGAGCTTGTCATTCTAGCAGCTGAGATAATAAAAGAACAACACTACTGAAACTCATTCTTCAGTTTCCTAACGACATTGTACTGTGCATATGATTCATTGAGAAACCTGTCATCGATTTCGAACCTTCACTAGTGGTTAGGTTGCTTAGTATTGTGGATTCGTGAGAATATATTTTTTGGTTCGGTTATGATAAGAACAGAAAAATATAAAAACTGACGTTTCATAGATTATAGTTCTCGAATTACAATAACTTGAGTAATATGATAATGGAGCTCCTCCCCCTCCTCATGGGATGATTCACAATTGATATTGTTCGGTTTTCAAGCATCAATTTTGAGTTGAACCAGTTGAAGATGACCCATCTCCTTAGTTACCTCGAAGCTGAAGTTGGTAGACAAGTTCTTCATCCATGGATTAGTTACAGTCACGGTGTAATGTCCATGCAGTAAGGAAATCTCTGGAGAAAACCCGATTATTCGACCGTCTTCTTGATCATTATGTTCATAATTATGGATAGGAATCTCTGCAGGTTCTTGTTGCCACTCTTGGAGCAACTTGTCAATGAGGTCCCCTGCTTCTGCGTTGTTGAAATCTTTATCGGCAAGCGTTAGCTTGTTAAAACCCGACATCTCAGGTCCCGCGTATATGATTATGCCTTTGACTGCAGGATGGGAGTAAGCTTCCCTCAGAATCTCCTCCATGTATTTAACCTGATCCGGACACTTGGGCATATCGACCTCGGTAAGCCAAACCGGAAAACCCAGAGAGCCTAACATATCTAATGCGGAACTCATGTAAGCCAAGTTAGGCTGATTTTGAGTAAAGTGAGCTTGTGCTCCAATTCCACCTTTGATGTTCATGTTTCCTGGATATGAAACAATCTCTTCCATCCTTTTCTTGACGTTAATCGGGCTCCCAACTCTTTCTCTAGTATACTCTACCGTGTTTAACTCGTTCAGGAACAACGGTATATCAGGATCAAGCTCGGAGGCCAATGAGTAGACGATAGCTGAAAAGTTTTTCCCAGGCATGTCTTCAAAGTAAGTGAAATGTACATTCTCATTCATCACATCCCATCCAATTAGTCTTCCTTTATATCTCGTCATTACCGAGTTAATCCTGTTAAGTGTCACGTTCTTAAGATCTTCAGGATCTGTTATTGTCTTAACCCAACTTGGCTGCCAATATTTATCGTCCCACAAGACCGTATGCCCTTTGACTAGAATCTCGTTTTCTTCCGCGATTTTCATCATTGCATCAGCCAATGTGTAGTTCTCTTGGCCTCTCACTGCCTCATTTGTATACCATTTCATTTCATTGGTGAAGAAAGTTAGTCTAAACCGCGACACAAACCATTCGCGATAGCTGTCACTTTCCAAGATTCGGTAGTTCATAGCACAACCAAAAAGGAAAGATGGTTTGTTCTGTTTTATGGAAATCATTGATCCTTGTATTGCACTTTTGTTCTCAAAACTCACTTGAAATCTCACTTTGTTCTTCCGAATCTGAATTTCTCAAAAGAATTTTATACTTTATAAGTATGCAAATTGTTTCGAACGCTAATATATGTGTTTGCGTGTACAAGTTTAATACCTTTTCAATGACTTGGTCTTGTTGTAGCCTCCATTGAGTTTTGGTGAACCGTTTCAGCCTCACATTTTGTATATATATCTCCGCAGCTGCTAAGCCATCGCTCTGCTTCGCGTAAATTATTGCATTAGTGCTCAGAATCCATAAATGAACACATCAATTTATATAATGTTTACCTTGAAGAAAATGTGGAAAGGGACCGATACATCGACGATAAAACCGCCTTTAAGCAAAGACCAGCATCCTTTTTTCGCCATAACTTGGCCTCCATCAATGTATCTATTATTCTTGCCCCTTAAAGTTACTCTGACTATTCTTTCATTTTCATTTCTCAACTTTATCCAAGCTGGATTACACCAATTTAAGAAATATCAAATCATAACTTATTACACAAGGAACAAGAACTAAACTTTTTCTTACCAAAGATGCTGTATATGTTCCCTTTCTTAAGATCAATTCTCTCTACTACTATTTGGTTTCCTCGATTTTCGTTGATCTTCAATTCTTGAAATTCTTCTCCAGTATTGTTAGATTGTGGAGGCTCCATGAGGCACTTGTCATGATATTACAGAAATTAATAACATTGTATTCTGATTGTTATATTTGAAAAAGTATATAATCTTAGAGGTTTTTAGTTTTGTACCTCTGGTTTAAGAGACTGAACGTAGAAGAAAGGATCCATGCAAAGTCCTGAACCTAAAATGAAAGGAAGAGAGGTAAGAAAAAAAACAAAGTGGAAAAAGCTATTGTTGAATCTCTTCATGTTTTCTTGTGAAAACTCAATAAAACCCAACCTAATATATAAAGACTCTTGTGAGATTACACTATTTTCAACTTAAAAAAAAAAAAAAAATTGTATATATCACACAAAAACTATATATATATAAAATAGGAGAGTTTCGGACCTTTGGTATCCGGTGTCACACTTAAGATATTCCAAATTAAATAGTAACCTCTAACCATGAACACAAAGAAACAAATTCCTTATATTACCGCTAGGCCACCACTCTATTGGTTCTTTTATTTTATTAAATTGCAGAGGAAAAGTATACTATGCTTGACGTTAATATTTTCTATACTGCACAAGATAAATATCGCTAAATATTTTCTATAGATCATATATAATTAAGTAATGATAATAGGTGCTTCAACGGTATTAAAAAAATTTTGGAAGGATGATTTACTTTTTAGCAAATACTATCAAAAGCTAGTATGTATTGGAATAAGTAATTTAGCACAAAAAAATGTATTGGAATAAGCGAAAGCTATAACGGTATCAAATCCTTTTGGAAGGACGATTTACGTTTTAAGTTTTAACAGATATTATCAAAGGTTGGTACTGGAATAAGAATAACATAAGCTATGGACCTAAAATTCATAATTTTCATCTGAATTTCTAAAAATATTCTACTATGACTTGTTAACAGCCAATAATCCAATATTATGCATCGGATTTCCGAATTGTTGTAGCGTCACAGGGGTGATTAGATCCTTTGACAAAAGTTTCCCGCAAATCCTGAGTATATATATGCAAAATCAAAATAAGTTTATAGAACGTAGCCTAAAATAACATTTTTACTTTAATACGTGAAGTAAACTTGGAAATATTTTTCGTTTGAAAACACGAAAAACCTTCATTGGGAAAATGAAGTCATTTAACATGAACAATCTCACCCAAAATAAAAATAAAAAAATGAAAGAATCCAACTTTACATGGGGATATAATGTGAATATACATAGACTTACAAGCATGAATAACATCTGGCATCAGTACGTAACAGAAAAAGAAACACCCTTCTAATCAAATTTTCAAATGAAATCTCACGAAAAAACGCTCACTAATTTTAATTATGATTTAAGACCAATATATTCATGTGTGTGGTTCATGTGATACCAAGTATGAAAGTCCATTCAAGCAGAAAGCTCTCGGCAGAACGACTTTTTCAAAAGCTTGATCGACAAGTACCGAACGCGTGGTATGCGAAACGTCACCACCCTAGCTCGGTTCATGGATACTCTTTCTTTTTGTCTCGGAGACTTACTCTCGTAGAAATAATACTTTCAATGCATCAATCCATAAATTTGTGTTTTTTTATTTGCTTAACTTGAATCATAGTCAATACTCCTTATGACTTGATTTAAACAAGGAAAAACACTCCATTTGATAAATAACTGAAAATGGTTTGACAAATAAAATCAATTAAAGTTTGACGGATTAATAATTGAAAATGGTTTGACAAATAAAATCAATCAAAGTAAATAAATAAAAAAGAACTTACATACAGAACCGAACTTGTGCAAGACTAAAAATTAACTTAAAAAACATTAATGTTTGATTCTATCGTCTATCTTTCTGAAGCTACATCAGGGTTTTCCTATTACACAACAAGTCCCATGTGGACAAAAGTGAGAAGACAAGAGCCAGAATGCTTAACAAGCACCAAGTCACTCCAACCTCTGTATGCAAATACACTGTATGGTGAAAGAGTAATGGAAATACATAGTCTGAAAAAACACCGGCATTACGGACCACAACAATCAAAAGAACTTGCCACCTTGAGTCCGGGATCGTCCTTGTCGGGTAATAAATATATGGACCACACCGATCTTTCAGGCACTTTCATCATTCACGTGGTTTGGAACCTCGGGTTGGCTTTCTAGTGGCATGTACTGTGCCATTATAGCTCTGATCTCTGAGTCCATGTATTGCTGTAAAACAAAGGACATAGGCAGTTCTCTCAAGCAATGGACATGGCAACCGTGTTTAGGTCCAACCGCGTGATTTGGAGTTACAAAAGTACTGCAATTTTAATAGAAATCTTTTGCTTTTACCACAAAAGGCAGAGAAAAGCTTACCCTTAACCTATATTTGTAAAGGAGGTACGCCCCAGCAGCTGCAAGTCCCAATGATAACATTATAAGCCAAACGGCCGCCCACGCTGATCTCACTTGTGCACCCGTCTTGCCTAAACCGATGCCAGTTAAAATACAGAGAGGTTATTTGTATGCACAATTATTCGTTTTAGAGCATACTTATAGAATTGTAGAAATCTAAGTTCATGAAAACTTACTGATGCAAGTATCATGGTCTCTCATGTAGAGAAGGTCCACACTACAAGAGCATTCGTAGCTTCCCCAAATATTCTTGCAGCTACATTCCGGGCACTGACAGGCTTTCTTCTCTTTGCACTCGTCAATGTCTGGTGAATGAAGCACGGGAGTCCGTAAAAAGAGGGTTAAGAAGTAGCACAAAGAAGTACGATAAGCTATGTTTAACAGAGCATCTAACCTTCACACTTCTTAATACCATCTCCTTTAAATCCAGGGGGGCACTCACATTTAACACTGTCCTTGTCCTGAAGGTATTACAATTTTAGACATTAGTCTCTTATTATACGATGAGACTGTGCTCAAAAGTGAAGCAAAGTGCAGAATTAACACTAACCACACAGGCAGAGAACGCATGTCCACCTCTCTCTTCATGCCAACAACCTCCATTGTTGATCGTGCATCTCCCTGGCCCGCTCGCTGCAACGCAAACCCAAATAAAAGAAGAATAACAACAACAAAGGCAAATGACACAAAATCCTATTTGCAATTTTGCTATCCTATGACATAATTTTGCAACCAACATTATATTTTGAATATCACCAGAGAAATGTGAGTGACGAAAGTATCTGAGAGGGTAAACCCAACATTGTGGTTATGATTCACCGACTATGAATTAAAAGATATATTGCAATACTGTAAGCCCACAAAATGTCACTCCGTAAGAAAGTAGACTAATATTTCACCATACTCAGATTGCTACCGAAGAAGGTAAGTCCACGGGAATTATTAAAAAATATTCAAAATATGACACGACACTCACCTTCACAATGGTTGTAACCATCCCCTTTGAATTGCACACCATCAACTCTAGGACACACGCAAACTTTTCCTCGAAAAGTATCCTGCAAATTAAGCAGATTAATCGATATAATAAAAAAAAAATCCCAGGAATATCACAATATACCTTGCAAGCAGTTAGGTTGGCTGATTTGTCTTGCCAACAACCACCATTGTTATCTAAGCACTCGTTTGTCTCCATATCTGTCAATTGCGATAAAAATTTGAACTTCAAGATTGTGATCACTGGTATAGTTTACGTTCCAAACATTTATGTGAATCTAAAATCAACTTTTAATTGTAAACAGGCATATCCTAGTCAAAAGTAGGGGTGGGCATTTCCGCATCAGGTTGGATATAACTGGGGTATGTAAAAATGATAACTTAAGGATCGTTAGGATCAGGTGATACGGGTACAAGTACAGCCAGCTTTTAGAATAGGTAGGCTATTGCTCTGTTATGGGGAACCCAAACTTCAGATACTTAAAACTCACAATAGTAAACCCCATCGGATTCACCAAAACATACTCCAATGAGTACATTAGTAATTAGTAAAGGTTATTCCAAAACACCCACTCTTAGTCAAGACCAGCACGTCAGAATAAACAAACCAATAATATATACCATTGCTCAGGCATATAGCTGGTTCAGTTGCCTCCTCAAATCCAGAACATAGAGCCTTCAGTACTGCACTCTTCTCCAACTTGCCTGCAAGGACAGATTTATAGAACATGATAAACCAGAACATAGAGTTTTGAAGTCTTAAGTTAATACTGCAAGACAAACCTCGGTACTGTCTGTTGTTGACAACCAAGGTAGGCAATATGGTAACATCACCCCTTGTACCCTTGCCAACCTACATAAAATCCGAAATCCCAAACCGATTACTCAAAGAACATAACCGTGAGATGCCCGCGGGACAATGCAGACGAAAGATAAATATAAGTAATTTCTTACTTGTGCATCTTGTTCTTCCTTTAGAACTGGATTGTCCATGTCAGCATCAGGGTCTCCCATACACTTGTCAAGTTTTCTGCTATCAATTCCTGTACAAACGGAGAAAATAATCATTCTTCTCCCAGAAAGGTAAAGTAATTTGCATTTCTTGAATTTTTGACCAATAGAAGAAGCACTCACCAAGAGATTTGATAACAGAATCAGCACATTCTTTGTTGTATTTCTTCTCCTTCATGGGACATCTGATCTGGAAATCAGTGACATAATCCCACCAGACCCAGGGTTTGCCAGTTTCGTTTGCCACCTTGTAAACGCAAAGCTGTCTCAAGTTTTCGACCACCACGTCTTTTCCATCGTATCCTGAGCTAAAGTCCTGTTCTGGATCAGGAGCACAGTATCTTCCCTTGTTGATACACTGCGACTTGCACTGTCTGCTGAGTGTGAAAGCATGAGGACAATACCAAGTGATGTAATGAGGTCTAAACTGCGTGAAACCGCCTTTCTCAAGAATCTGAGCAGCTCCCTTAAAATCCTTGACAAACTCCATCAACATATCACACTTAACCCCGCATTCATCGTTGCTATTAGTCCACAACTCATACTCAACACGGTCATCAGGATGCGGAACAGCTTCTCTCCAGTCAAGATTCAAGTTGACCATATCTCCTCCACTAATTGCTTTCTTCAACTTTGCACCAAAATCTTTAGTGACAAGAGCAGACGGAATGGTGATATTCTCAATGTATTTAGCGGATGAAACATCCTCTTCCGGTGTATCCATAGTAATCAGAGGCTCATCAACATTGTCCGCTACAAGAACAGCAGACGCACCCGCTTTCTGCGCATTCCAGACCTTCAAAGCAAAAAAACAATCTACACAAGCGTCTTATTAGGCTAGGTGTGTATATATAATATGTTGATGCAGAACAGTAAAGAGTAAGGCAAATTCTACACACAATTGAACCAATTAAGAAGCAAAGACAATACTTTCCTCAACGAATCAGATCCATCACAACCTAAATTATCCAGGGATTCACGTCAAACTAGAAATTGCTAATTGAAATCGAGATTATGTACCTCCGCGATCAACCAAGAGGAAGGTAGGTAAAGCACCAGGCTGAGATTTGAAGGAAATGGAGAAATCGCTGAATTCTTTACACGATTTCTGATTCTCTTTTGGATAAACCACCGTACCGGCCATGCTTCCGCCGTACTGAGGGATCCCGAAGTTGCCGATTGCACTGTCATGATTCCCCTTGATACTCTCCGGCGACGTCACCGTTAAGCTGTTCTTCTCGACAACGAATCGAGCATCGCAAAAGAGAAGCAGCCATGGAAGGAACCACAGGAGGAGCTGCTTCTGCTTGGGTTGCTTCATCTTCGAGATCTCCGCCTCACCACCGCCAATTCAATGGATCAATGCTTCAGATTGAATCGGAGAATTCAAAAGAGGTTGAAATCCTCCGGAGAAGTCTGAGCTTGATTGATATTGCGAGAGTGTTCGGATATCCTAAAATAAAAGTCGCGTTTTTTTCAACGAATCCGGTGCGACTTGAAGAGGAAGACTCTACAGTCTATACACGACGCAGAGTCAACACAGACATATCGACGACGAAACTCTAATAAATACTACCATTTTTTTTATTGTTTTTCCTTTGTTTTTTCCATGTAATTATGATTATAATCACCTCAACCAATTTTTAGTTTCCTCTGTTTAGTTATGTCGTTAGCATACCACATCTTTTGTTTTCTTTGATGATAAAATTAAAATTTATTAATTGTAAAACGATTGGGCAAATGGAGAAGCAAAAGAAGAGGCAAAATCATCATTGGTCACAAGAAGAAAATGACCGGCAATTTGTTGTCACATATGGCATCACAAGTTCACCGCCAAATTCCAAAAAAAAAAAACTACACATCAGACTGATGGCTTTTTTTTATGAAGCCTTGTTCAAGTTCAACTTGATCTCGGCCCAGGTCGATCTTTGTTCAAAACCTTGTGTGTATTTAAACAACTTTTAGACATTTTTAGCCATATGTGTTTTTCTTTATCTAAGTTGGGTTTTAAATTCAAAAGTTTTTTTTTTTTTTTTACATTTTGGATCAAGATCTTCTACATCTCATGTCACTTTTTACTCTTCATTCTTTATCTTAATTTATGCCATTTGCTTTGTTTTTACATATTTCATCTATCTTAGGTTACGGGCGGGTTGTTACATAACCACTCATAGATTTTCCTCAAAGTCGAGTGAATCTGTTGAGCGGCTTTGAATTGACCTCGTGTATCCATTAAGCTATAAAGCAAGGACCGAATTTTAAGGTGTGCATGGAATGGAGTTCCAAATCCATCTCAATAATAATTCACTTGAAAGCATCTTATGACATTAATTATTATATTCAAGGCACAACATTTTATAGTTGACTATCTACTAAGATAATTTAGGGGTGTCGATCTCAACATACGTACCTCCATTTTCCTCTACCATCTTTCTGTCTAGCGAGTTGCACCACCAAAAAATTGAAGTAGCGTTTTCAAAATAGTTGCAGAAATGCTTCCTATTGGCATTATCCAACAATATCAAATTGCATTTTTGTTGTAAGGCTAAAGAGCTATACCATTTGAATTACATGATTTAAACTACCACCAAGTATTACTTCTTAAAGTAATTCCTATTCATGACATGGTCACCTAAGGAAAGAGATGACGTCATTAGGTTATACTAGAGTTATTTACCTACGATTCCAAGATAGTATCATGTTGATTGATAGTATGCATTTCCTTTTAGTTTTAGTGCTAGTTTTTGGTTCATTTTTCTAGTAGTTGTCCATGTCCCTTACAATCCAGTTATAGTTACTTTTCGTCCTTTTTCGTGTAAGGCTATTCTTTTTTGTTTTTTTGTAGACAACCTCATATTCTCATTCATTTATCTGATTACATCAAATCAAGAGTTCAAAGCACTTTTTGCTAATGCATCTGCTACATTGTTAGCTGTCCTAGGGATATGCTTGAAAGAAATTACATCAAAGCGACTGGATATCCTAGCGATGTCCACTAATATACCATGAAGAATAGTGATGGTAGAGCCAGTTGAAATGGCTTGAAATTAAATTAAGGAGTCGGATTCTACCGATAACTTCCTTATTCCTTCGTTTGCTGCTTGTGATATGGCAGCACGGATAGCTAAACCCTCTGCCACCAATGGTGAGTTCACAAACTCTTGGCCTTGAGTATACTTGAGGATAGGGCCCTGGCCTGGTCTCTGGAGAGTCCAACCAAGGCTAGCTCTGTTTGTCACACTATTACAAGCTGCGTCTGTCTGGCATTTGACATTCATGTTCTCCTCACTCTTATGTGTTGTTCCAATAACTTCTCGAGGTAGTCTTAAGCTTTCTTTCTTGGTTTTAATCACTTGATCATCTTGCCATTCCCTGACACTTTTGATGGCCTTTGATACCAGTCTTTGTTGTCTCATATTTGCTATTAAATATTTTATTATTCCTAGCCTGCCATAATCCCCAGCAAATCCAAGGAGCTAAGGGGCCCTGTCCAATCCATGAGGGAGGTAAGCAAATAGCCTTTCTTGCCTCACTCCATATGCTATCAAAGTTGAGATTGGTAGAAAAGGTTCTAGTGTCCTTAAAAGGGGCTTCTCTCCAAACTTGTTGCGCAAAGTCGCAGTGAAAGAGAAGATGAGAGACCGTCTCCTCAAAGTTGCAAAGTTGCAGTGAAAGATAAGATGAGAGACTGCGTGTAAGGCTATTCTATAACATTCAACAGATATGATATTTTTTTCCCTTATATTTATAGTTCCATGTATTGGACATAGTTCATTCCCAATCACCAGTGGAATTCATTTCTTCTCCCTCTCTGTGTAATTAACAGTTTTTACTAGCAGTCAAACTTTCCTAACAAGTGACGCAACTAAAGAGTTCATTGGTTAACATCTATGGATTTTCTTTTCTAGATCCAGAACCAGTCCTAGGCTAAAGTCCAACAAGCAAGAACATTAGGTATCAAACAAATTATCAAATTATAGGAGCATCATTTTCACAAATAATTAGGAACACGATTAAATAAGTTTGTGGTGATAAAGATTTATTCTCTTGTCTGTAGTGCCTCGGGTTCAATTATTGTTAGTTTTGGAAAAGAAAAAAAATATTTCCATTGAATTTTTAGACTTTGTATTTGGTTTGGTTTGCTTTAAACAATATACTATAATCTAGGGCTGGTCCTGTCTACAGCATGTATACTCAATATAAGAAATAATTACTTTACTACACAAAATTATGTTACTTATACCAAAAATGAATCGAAATTGGAGTCCACAGAGGCAGGTGCTAGAGATCGTTGAATATCAATTAGGCCACCTCCAACGGGTCTCTGATCTTGTCTCTAATCTATTAAAAAAATTAAAAAAAAAATAAAGAAATAGGAGAGAGAGGGAGAGACTTATGCAGAGGGAGAGATGGAAGCAATGTCTCTAAATTTATGGAGACTTTTGTGCCATATTTAATATTTGGTTGAATATTTTTTAATAATTTAATATTTAAAAAAATAATTAAATAAAAGTTAAACTAATAAAATAATGCATATAGAAACTTATCATTTCAAATGCCGACAAAAAGAAACTTATCATTTTAATAAATTCATATTTAAATAAATAATTAAATAAAAATAAAACTAATAAAATAATGCATATAGAAACTTATCATGTTAACCGATGAGCATGCTTTTAGTAATCAAATTAGGTGAACAGTTTCTTTAAATAAGAAAATTTCTTTTGGACATTTCCTCCTTCCCCGGCGATGGAAAATTGGATTTGGATCTTAAGGTTAATGTGTCAAGAGTTCTCAGTCGTCACGTTAAAATATTTTATTTGTTTATAGACGTCATATTAGTTTTCTTGAAATAGTGAGCTATTGAGCTTGGAAAGTTGGAATTCTTCATTGAAATATTTTAACTACATTTGGAATTAAGTGTTTTTTATTTTTTTTGCTAAAAACATTTGGAATTAAGTTCACACCCTTATGTGCGAAGCATCATGACGGAGGCCCTGCAAGAACTTATTTGAATTCTAAAAATCATTAGAAGAGAATTTTATTGCTTGGTTTTACATGTGACTTTACAAAATTTTTACAAATATCTTAATTATTTAGTTTCTTAGAAAATTCAAAGGAACCAAACGCTAAATGTCAGATAGTTGCTGAATGATGTAACGTTTGGGCACGGATTTCATGGACTCGGAGATTCGCATCAAACAAAATCCAGTTATTTCAAAGATATAAGACAGCGACTTTTCCATCACGATGTCTACGTACAAATATTTCAAGGACAATTGTCAAATGGAAATAAAATAGTCAAGAGTTTTAAATATATGAAAATTGACTAAATAACGATGTTTTACATGAATGAACATAATTAAAATTTGGTTTTCAAAATCAACCATAACGCCACTGAAAATCAGGCTTCAAGACATAACACGAAACCGACAAAAAAAACATAGTAGAAAGAAATTGTTTTTAATAATAAGAAATAAAATTGCTGGATCCATTTCTCGTGGAATTATTATATAACTAAAATAGAAATCTAGAGAAGAGCAAATGGGGCAGTGGTTGGTTGCACCATCTCTACTACTATATCACCAATTACACTTCGAACCAATTGTTCTACTGTCGCACGAAAACAACAAAAAGAACTCTATACACATGTATTCGCGTAGAAATTTGAGTATCGAAATTCTACATGTATCATTTGGAGTAATCGAGATCAATCGTTAGAAAGTAAAAAAGAGAGTTTTAAAGTCTTTGATCATTGGAGGTGTTAGGTTTAAGACTTTTCGAAGTCAAACATATCAAGGAAAAAAGATGTTATGCATATATAAACGTGTCTATAAGTGTCTCTCAAGAATGCATATACTCTTCTTAAAAGGGATAGAAGATTTTGCCTCTAGAATGCTTATTCTTCTTAAAAAGGATGGTGGATTTTGATAAATGACGTTTTAACTTATATTTAACAAAGTTTACCTCATATGTGTTGGGAATCAAACTTGAAACATGTGATATTCGACTTTACAATGTACATTGAGCTCCTTGTTAGACAGATAAATGCGATGCGACATGCCAACTCGTTATATGTTGATGCCATGTCAAACCGTGATATGTTGATTCCAAATAGCTGAATTTATTCCTATAGTGAAATCACAAAAAACTTGGCTTTATTTTTTATTTTTTTACAAACTTGGCTTTATTTTTATTAACAAGAACAAGTATTTATTTATACACATATATATATATGGTTCCTTATCCGATGGACCTATATCTTTAAGAGCATCTTTAAAGGAGGTAAATAGGAGTAAATATAGGTGAGTTTTTATGAATAAAAACATTAAAATAATTCTAAATGGGTGGAAAGTTATATTACCGATTCTACATTTGAAGCTTATGTTTACGGTAAATATGTGCTACGTGGCAGCGTGTGATTGGTCAAAATTTTTATTTAAAAAAAAACAGATCGGAAACACGAAGAAGAAGAAGCAGATCGAAAAAAGAGATCGGAAACACGAAAAACGAATCACGACGGCAGATCGGAGAAGAAGAAAACCGAGGCATAATTATCAAAGACTTTGGAAAGTTTTTTTTTCCAAAAAAAATAATGAAAAATTCACTACAGCAAAAAAAATATATATCTTTTTCTTTGGAAAAAGTTACTTAGTAAAAATACAGTAAAAATGGACCTATTTATATATGGAGGATTTCATTTTTAACAATGGAAGCAAGTCCAGGAAAACACGGAACCAAGTCCAGGAAAACAATTTGGACATATCAAGATTACAACTGAGCATTCCTTTCCGTTTATGATTTTGAAATCTATGTTTTAAATGTTTTTGATTTTTGAAATTTTATATTTTATTGAAAGTACTATGTTTTCAATTTGGAGAAAATAGACTTTACTAACAAAAAATACATATTCATCAAAAAAAAATTTTAGAACCCCTCTATATTTACTACTTATAATTACTAAAAAAATCCCAAAACTAAATTAGAGTAATTTTTATATTATCTCAATATCTTACCTATCTATAATGATGCTCTAAGGCCTAATACATTCTTTTGAAGAGATTTGTTAAAGGTCTTAAGTGAATTTTGTATCAAATAATACATATCAATATATTTATATGTAACTGTTGGACAATAAAATTAAATAGAGAGAATAAAACAGTTTTATTGAACGCGTACAAGTTTTCTTTTTTTTCTTGACAAAAGGAAAGCCCACAAGTTCGACCAAGTTTTTTCTATAAAAAGGAATATTTATGATATGGAGGTCCTCACCTTCTCGACTAAAACCAACAGAATAATTTTCTTCGTTGAGAAAAAAAAAATGCAATTCTCTTCTCTGTCTTCCTTGTCAACTTGGACAACCCTAATAACAGTGGGATGTCTTATGCTTCATTCATCTTTCTCCAGTGCTCAACTAACCCCTACTTTCTACGACACTACATGCCCTAGGGTCTTCAACATCGTACGAGACACTATCGTTAACGAGCTAAGATCGGACCCTCGTATCGCTGCGAGCATCCTTCGTCTTCACTTCCACGACTGCTTTGTCAATGTAAGATCTTGTGCTAAATTTCTTTTCACAAATATAGAGAAAATTATGTTTTGTAATTATGGTTGGCAGTCTTTTAATTCTTAGATTTTTGTCAACATGTTGTATTTATAATTCCAGTCTTTTAAACAAAAGTACAAAACTAATCATTCGAGACGTTTTAATTTGTTCCAGTCTTTTAATATGTATCGTAGATTTTTGTCTCCTTGATTCCTGAAATATTTTTTTCGGGTTGTTTTTCCAAACAAAAAAAAAACACTTCTTTTGGTTGTCTACACTGACTCAAGAAAAACAAATTTGTTTTCAAAATACGTCTTTGTCGAAAATAAATAACATGATATTTGTTGCCCAAGACAAATAAACACGGCCTCTACGGTATAATATTATTTTGGTTTAAAGGTCTTCTACGATACTTGTATTTATAATCTAAAACGTCTGGAATAATTAGTTTTTTTTTTTTTAGACTAGCTAAGATGATAAGTTCTCCACAATAATAGTCAGTGACTCAGTGGCCTAACGGATCTGATCCAGAGAAATTATCAATATAAAATATCAATCACATACTTAAATTTTTGTTTCACTGTTGAATATATACCTTAGCTGATCTTGTCGTCAACAATGACTTACTGTTTAATGTTCTATAGACAGATGAATCCAAAACATATATCAAACACAGATGTCCAATTCAGCATACGTGAATTATTTTTATACATTATTTTGGAAAAGCATGAACCCGTACCAAACACGTTCTGAAATTATATAAATCATTTTTAGTGATGGATAAAGACATTTTAGTATTCATTCGAAAATTGTTTTAGCGAGTGATGTTTCTTAAAACATTAAAGGATATAAACCAGAAATTACACACCAAAAAAGAAGTAAAAATATAATAGTGTGTAGGCAAATAACGCTGTGAATTTGGTTTTAAAAGATCAATGTATTGTAAAATAAATAGTATACTAATTTGTGTCTACTATGAATGTATGTATATCATCGTCTTGTGTTTGAAGAAATGGTTTAGTGAATGAAAAAAGCAATCTCTCACTATTTACCGCTGACAATGATTTGATCAAGATTGTAAATTATTGACTAATTTTTTATCAATTGTTTTTGTTTGCCATAGGGTTGTGATGCGTCGATCTTGTTAGACAACACAACATCATTCCAAACAGAAAAAGACGCGGCTCCTAATGCAAACTCGGCTCGGGGTTTTCCAGTGATTGATAGAATGAAAACAGCAGTGGAGGCAGCATGCCCGAGGACTGTTTCATGTGCCGATATTCTTACCATCGCAGCTCAACAATCAGTCAATTTGGTATGCTCTTCATGATAACATGATAAGATTGAAGAAAAAAAACTTAAATACTGCACGTTCTTTGAAAACATGACAATTTATATTTAATATTATCTATTTTTATAAACATGGTACACTTATTGAAGATTAGCTGAGAAAATATTCAAAACGCGTGTGACTTATGCAATTACTATTAAGAATATCAAATCTCATTACGACGCTAAACCGATAAGAAAATTTATTCTTTTTATACTTCGTTAACTAATTGTTGAAATTTTCTTTTCAAACATCGAAACTTTTATATTGCCAATATTTCTTTTTTAACAAATAATGATTCTGAAATATGGGTATACATATTAGGCAGGAGGTCCTTCTTGGAGGGTTCCTTTGGGGAGGCGAGATAGCTTACAAGCATTTTTCGATCTGGCTAATGCAAATCTTCCCGCTCCATTCTTCACACTTCCACAACTTAAAGCCAGTTTCAGCAATGTCGGTCTTAATCGTCCATCTGATCTTGTTGCTCTCTCCGGTAATTATGTTTTTCACAAACAATATCAAAAACACACATTTGATGTAATAACACTAACGAATTTTTGTATATTTTGTTCTCTTTTTTTTTGTTAGGTGGTCATACTTTCGGTAAAAACCAATGCCGGTTTATTATGGACAGGCTATACAACTTTAGCAACACGGGTTTACCCGATCCTACCCTCAACACTACTTACCTCACGACACTTCGTGGACTATGTCCTCAAAACGGTAACCTAAGCGTCTTGGTGGATTTCGATCTACGTACACCAACGATTTTTGACAACAAATATTATGTGAATCTGAAAGAGCACAAAGGACTTATCCAAACTGATCAAGAGTTATTCTCAAGCCCTAATGCCACTGACACAATCCCATTGGTGAGAGAATACGCCGATGGCACACAAAAGTTCTTCAATGCGTTTATCGAGGCGATGAATCGGATGGGAAACATCACTCCTCTTACAGGAACTCAAGGACGGATCAGGACGAATTGTAGGGTGGTCAACTCCAACTCTTTGCTCCATGATGTGATCGAAATCGTTGACTTTGTCAGCTCTATGTAAGAATAGTTGTCTCAATCTATGTGGCAACCAATATAAATGTTTGTTATAAGAATAAAACGTTTTCATAATGTTATATATCTAAGGACATTTCATCCTTTTTTCTTCAAATATTTCCTTTTAAAATTTAATACATATTATGCAAGTTGTCTTATTTGTAAAAGAACAAGGCATACCTAATTTAAAAAAAATCTAAAATTATTATTTACCAAAATATGCTAAATACTCAATGGATCTTTGAATTCCTAGATCTCATTCATTCTCATAGCTTCGTTGACTTTGTCAGCTCTATGTAAGAATAGTTGTCTCAATCTATGTGGCAACCAATATAAATGTTTGTTATAAGAATAAAACGTTTTCATAATGTTATATATCTAAGGATATTTCATCCTTTTTTCTTCAAATATTTCCTTTTAAAATTTAATACATATTATGCAAGTTGTCTTATTTGTAAAAGAACAAGGCATACCCAATTTTTAAAAAAATCTAAAATTATTATTTACCAAAATATGCTAAAAACTCAATGGATCTTTGAATTCCTAGATCTCATTCATTCTCATATCACGGTTCTGGAAGATGGGAAGAACTTGGCCAAGAAATTTTCAACTGAGGTCACAAATGTAGTTAGCTAATCTAGGTATTTACGACCATTTCAGCTTTTTGTTTGAAGGATTGCCTGATAATTATAAGGTAGCAGACTTGACCGTTTGATTTACGACACATTTCTGTCACGTAAGAAAAGGAAAGGATCTTGAAACCTCATGGGAACATGGCTTGCAAATTCTTAGAAGTTTTATCATTTGGGCCCTTCTTGATTTTGTTTTATAAGGAAAGCCCAGTAACTAGTTAGGCATTCTTGGTGAGTAACTAGTTAGGCATTTTTGTTTAGGTTAAAATTTATCCAAGTCTCTGTTGTAACCGGATCTACGTGAAAGCTAGAGTTTGGGATGTTTTTATTAGGTTTCAGTGAGGATTCGAATAATTATGTCTCTTTCTTTGGAATAATGATGGTATGCTCTTTGTTTTTGTTTAAAATCATGTTAATGAGATTCTTGCAACATCGGCTAATTTAGAGGCCATGTGATTCTATTGTCAAATAGTTTTAGAGAAACAACTAAATTATTTTAGGCTAATAATTCTTATAACATTTACAAGAATTTAGAATAGCTAACTTTTTTTTGACCAAAATTCATACGAATTCTAAGGTCAAACAAAAGTCACAAACAATTACAAGTCTCTTTTATTTTTGTTAATTGATTATGAGCAACTATTTCTTCTGATGGTATTCATACAGGTTGATTGGAGAAACTTAATTCTGCAGACCATGCCACTTGAATTTACACATGCTTCGCATATAACTCCAGCAATTGAACCATGTTTCATCATCATCGTTTAGCCTTGCTACAAGGTTAGTGAGTGCTTTACATATCTCTTCTTTTACGAGAATTTATGTGGAGACTGATACATCTAATTGCTTCTAATTTTAAGATATGATATTTTTATGGTGTAAATCCGATGACTTTTTTGAAACTGGGTTGAGGCATGTTTTTGTCCTTTAAAACCTGATAATCCTTTTTTTGTTGTCGTTTTTGTTGAAGCCAAAGTCAGAAGATTTTTTGTTTGATCTTCTCACATTTGTCTATGATTATTCAATACGCTTTCATATTTCATATATCAACCAAACAATTTGTTCTTCTCACTTAATTCTGTTTACCACTTCTGACCATAACATTTGTGTACATTTTGTCTTATGTTTATTCAATTTGAAGTTAAATTCACATTCGTATTTCAAATCTGATTACTATTCCGTAATAATATTTACCAATTACAAGTATCGTTTTATATTCTTAGAGTTTAGTTATTTTCCGCAACGTACATGCCTAAATGTACTCTTCAAGATTGTGTTTGAACTAGAGAAAGACTCTTTCAAGTTTCAGAATTTTTTTTCAGTCGTTCTTCCTAATATGACTCACAAACTACATTGTTTTGTTTTCTCATGTTTTTGTGCAAGGTGATAAGACGGACGGTTCAAAGTTTCAGTTTCACCAACATGGAAATGTAAGTATATTCACACTACAAGAAAACACTGATTTAGCGTCGGCATATTTCGACGCTAAAACCTCTTAGCGTCGATTTAGCGTTGAAAAACATTTCGACGCTAAACCGTCGAGGCTAATTCATTTTCGACGCTATTTTAGCGTCAAAATGAAGTTCGACGCTAATTCGACCCTAATTTAGCGTCGGATGTTCGACGCTAATCCGACACAAAATTCTTCGCTAATTCGACGCTAATGTAGCGTCAAATTAGCATCGAAACATCTCGATGCTAAATGGATGCTAAATCGATGGTAATTCGATGCTAAATTAGCGTCGGATTACCGTCGACACCTGATTCATTCGACGCTAAATCGATGCTTATGTAGCGTCGAATTAGCATCCACACCTGATTCAATCGACGCTAAATTAGCGTCGAATGAATCAGGTGTCGACGCTACATAAGCATCGATTTAGCGACGGACGATAACATTTTTTTTTAAAAAAATTTATTACACGAAATTATTATAAACCAACAATTATTATAATAAAAATTAAAAATTATCCGATACAAACTAAAATAAAACGCTAATCCGACGGCGGTTGTTGGGTCCTTAGGTTCACGATATCTTCGAACTCTTGGTGGAATTGCGTTGCACCGGGAGGTGTAGGAGGCGGTGGAGGACGATTCATCCCTTGCAAGGCAGTGGCTAATGTCGGGTTATCCACTGCAATGATGTCAAAGAGACTGCTCAATGACGAGACATGGGTCTTTAGCTCTCGAATCTCACCATTAGCAACTTCCAACCGAGCGGTCAAATGCGGCTGAGACGAACCCGGCGAGTAAGGATATTGAGAAGACGAACAAGCTGCCGGGACATCTTTGATAGATCCAAAACTCATCGTTCGTCCTTTCTTCTTCGGTGCAACCTAAAAAATAAAAGTGTTATACAATAAAATAATAATTAAAAATAAGTTATAATTAAAAATAAGTTAGAATATAAAATAAAAACCTAATAAAATTACCTCCTCGTAAAGTCTATCAAAATCTTCGAGATCAATCGTAGACTGGATAGACTCATCTAGCTCTTCCAGTCGTGCATTGTACGCGTTGAACGTTTGTTCCGCTTAACTGGTAACAAACGTCCCATCCTTCCTCCGATGAGTTTTCTCCATCACTCTAACCATCGGAGGAAGATCACCGCCATCAGCCTGTTAAACAAAAATAAACAGAGATAAAAATGAAATATATAATAAATAAATATTTAAAATATAAATGATGCGGGCTCAAATTTACCCTAGAACCACTCTCTCAAACAAAGAGATCATCGTAGTATTTAAGGATCGAATCCACAGGGAGTTAGAATACACAATCAATCTCGGTAATCAGATTTTGCTAAGTAAAACGATTGTAAGAGTAAAAACAGTTTATAAAACAAGTAAACGAAAGATGGGTTGATTAAATACTTAAAGAGATGAAAGCTAGGTCATGGAAATTCTTTAGGTAATGATTCGAAATCAATATATAACAATTGTCAAGGTTCAATTAAGTGTCGTTCTAGAACTCAAACACGAAAATATAGCCAGCTAACTGTCGTTACGAAGGCTATCTATCTTTAGATCCTCGAATCCCAAATTTCTTTGCGAATTCGTCGAATCTAAACAAGCATTTAGTACGAGCTCGATATGTTCACAAAGCCCCTAAACCAAATTTCTTTGCGAATAAATAACTTTGCCCATTTAAACTAGTTCAGGTTATTAATCCCACTGTCGTGGCTAATCAACAATCCTAAGATCGAGATTCGAGATGATCAAGCAAGAATCAAACATTAATAACAGTTTAAATGAAGAACCTACAGATAAACCTTAACAAATATGCAATTTCAATGATTTCTAGTCATAACCCAAGAAATCCCAAAACCTAACAAGTGATTTACTCAGAAATAGATGATGAAATCATATTAACTGAATAAGATTGCATTAAAGAGTAAGAGTAGATGATACAAAAGGGTTTGAAGTCTTTGAATCTCAAGAACATGTAGATCTCCTCAAAGTTTCTCCAAAAGTCTCTCTTTCTCTCTCTACCTCCTTAATAAAACAGTGTCCTTAAGTAAAAACGAGTTAAAAGTATTTATACAAGTGGTAAAATTAGGTTTACAGAGCCACCGTCGATCGACACAAACAATATGTCGATCGACACGAGGGCGTCTGTGGATATTTTCTTCGTCTTTAAAATGCTCCGTCGATCGACACATATGTACAACTGTCGATCGACAGTGACCTTTTAAAGGTCCCTATTCCACTTGTATCTCTTCAACTCAAAAATGGTCCAAAATGCTCCAAATGTTTCCATTAAGCTCTAAATGACCATTTCCTGCAAAACACTGCAAAATACATACAAAATACCACAAATACTAATATAAACCCGGTTATATCATGGTTAAAATCGGGTAAAAACCATGATATATCAATAAATAATCAAATAAATTAATTTAATACAAATATTACCATTTCCAGTCGTACTGTGGCGTATGATGATTGACCCGCACAATGCTTTGAAGGTCCATCTCCTTCGGCCACCGGCGTGAGACGGGCTGCAGAACACTTCCCCGATTTGGGATCCTCCCAATACTGCACTAGACCCGACCAAACATCGGGATCCATCCCGAGCGGCTTCGCCTCATCGCCTTTCTTGCCCCACGCTTTCTTCAAGTTCTTGACGTAACCGTTGAGACGCTTTAGGGCCTTCCTCTCGAACGCCGCTCGCACTTCGAAAGTATGAGGTTCCTCCCAATAAATGCCACCCTTGCTACAAAAATACGAATAATGTTATGAATATATTTATAATCAAATAATTTAATAAATAAAATTAAATATTATAAAATGACTTACCGCCCATGACTCGAACCAAATATCCCGAACATTCTGCGGCGTCATGCTTTAATTAGGATCCAGCATAGTGAAGTGGGCCTTGATTGCCTTGTTGACCGAACGCGCAACCTTGTTATCCGTAAATCTATTAAACAAAATATTAGAATGTTAATAATTTAATTAGGCGCGAGCACCTGCTCAACGAATGTTAAACAAAACAAATTCGCCGAACACCCCAGGAATTAGGCGTGAGCACCTGCTCGACGATGACGACGAGGCTTCCACTCGGTGATATTTTTCCTACCCTTCTACCATCATTGTACTAAATAATATTGAAAAAAATTAAAACATACCATAATGTACTAGGAGGCCTCAACGGATGGATAATCTTAAGCCGTGTCTCACGTCCAGGTTGGCGGAGAAGCTCAGAAATCCGCATCATAAGAGGCGCATTTGCCGGTGGAGGGGGCTCATTGTGGTCATCGGGATGATCATCTTCGCCTACTTCTTGCTCTAGCTGAGGCGGTGGCGGAGCTCGTGGCGGAGCTCGTGGATGATAGTTCGCAGCCTGCGAACCCGACCCGATCCTGATCCGGATCAGCGACGACCATCGGATCCGGGAATCGAAGCATCCTCGCCAAATAACAGGCCGTATGAAGGAGGATGACGTCGATCAGCCTATAAAATAAAACAAATTTATTAAATTTAAAATTGTAAAATATAAATTTAAAATTTAGTAAATAAATTTATAGTGCTGAAATAATTTTTGGAAAAATTTAGATATTTTATATTTAGGAAATAATTTTATATTTTCGAAATAAATTTAACATTTATGAAATTATTTATAATTATCAAAAAATAACTTGTAAATTCGTTTTTCATTTTAAAAATTATTTTAACATCCAAAAAACTCCTAAATTTGTTTTATTTGACTTTACATAAATAAATTTCATAAAATCTAAATTCAAATCTATAACTTAGCAAATCTAAATTCAATTCCATAACTTATCAAATCTAAATTCAATTCCATTTCCTAAAATTTATTTCCTACATTTTTCCTAAAATCTATTTCATACCAAATTTCCTAAATTTTATTTACTACATATTTCATAAAACCATTTTCTAAAATTAATTTCATTTAAAATTCCATAACTAATATATATAACTAATTTATAACTAATTACAAATAAATATAAAAAATTATTACCATTGCAGTGGGAGATGCAGAGGAGAAGCGGCGGACGGAGAATTCGATGAGAAGGGACGGCGGTGTAAGGAAGGAGAGGCGGCAAACGGAACGATGTACGGCGGAGGATAAGCGGCGGCAGGCGGTGAGGAGGAGGAGAGGGAGAGAGAGAGGCGGCGGTCAAGGAGGACGTCGGACAGTGGGAGAGAGAGAGAGAGAGAGAGAGAGAGAGAGAGAGAGAGAGAGAGAGAGAGAGAGAGAGAGAGAGACTACAAGAAAAAATCTCAGAAACAACAGCAAATTCTGTTGCAAATCTGTCGAAAAGGGCTTTTTCTGACAGATTTTCGACAAAAAAATCCTGTCGATTCCACGTTGTCGCAAAATTATCGCACGATTGCGATGAAATAGTGACAGTTAATAAAACGAGGCAATTGCGACGGATTATACTTGTTGGATAAATTGCGACTATGTTTCGACAAACTTCCGTTGGAACTTTTCCGATGGCTCCGACAGAAGATGCGACAGTGTACCGGAATTTTTCCAATAGATTTGCGACAGATTTTTAAATTTTTTTTTTTTTTTGGTTTTAAAATGGATAATTTCTTTTTTAATAACAATATATATTAAATTAGAAAATATTAGTAAAACTGAAAATTAAATTCAAAATGTACAGAAAACATAAAATTAGTTATAAACAATATATCATTTAAGATTAAGATTTAACATAAACTTTGTTCAAAACAAAAAAAAACCATTTAATAAAACCTAACTACTTAAACATCCCTTTGATCTCAGCCTTGAACTCCGAAGGAGATGATCGAAAAGTGAGTGAAGATGATTCTGCTTCAAGGCTTGGAAGTCCACCCAATCCAGCAAAGCATCCTTTGACTTGCAGAATTTCCTTGCAAAATATAGATAAACATTAGCATATTATTATTAAATATCCAACTTTCATTTCAACTGGGTCATACAAGGAGATACTTTTACAAACTATTTCTAAAAAATAAAACAAACTTTTTTGACATATAAAACAAAGGCAGAGAAGTTTCAGAACAAAAAGGTTTGCTTTACGGAGAGAGATTGTTTCTCAAAGGCAGAGAAATTGTTTCTCAAATCTCACAGACACACACCCCCCCCCCCCCCCCCCCCCAACCCATCATTAGATCTCATCATAATCTTACGTTATAACCACCAAACACTAACAAATCTTAGGAATTTGCTATGATTTTGCCATGTAACTCCAAATAATAATAAAAACTCCAAATAAATTCAAGAAAACTTACGAATTTGTCATGATTTTGGGTTGAGGATGTGATGTGAGATTGAACGAAAAGTACGAAGGTTGAATCGATCGGATTTCGTAGAGAGGGAGCAGAGAGAAACCCAGAAGAAAGAGAGAAGAAGAAACGAAGAAATAGAGAGAGTTTTTTTTTTGTGAATAGAATTAGATAAAGTTAGATCTGATTTGTTTAGACAAAACAATAAAGATCTGATTTGTTTATTAATTCTCCAGATTTCCGTCGGATAATTATCGAAATAATGAAGAAAATTTCGTTTTGGCGGTGAAAATTGCCGCATATCGAAAAAATTAAAAGCTGTCACTAATCTGTCGCAACTCGCAAATATATTGCGACAGATTTAGGGTATGATCAGGGCTTAGGCATTGGACAAACATGCAAATTGTTTAAAAAAACATAATCTACCTATTTTATTCTAAAAATATGTAACCTAAGCAACCGAAATGATTTTCAATAGTTTTCTAACTTCATGACATTAAACTTCAACATTTGACATTGCACATTTACTAAAAATTATACTAACACTTACAAAAGATTCAAATTTTATAAATTTTAACAAAAACATGTAATTTAGGAAAGTTATAAGCTTGACATGTTAGTTCTACTGTAAATGCATAATACGATCTTAAATTATGTTTCTAACAAGTTTTAAATGAAACCCTATACCCTAAACCACATTTTTATAAGATTTGTCGCAAATCTGTTGCAAAGTACAGACAAATTTACGACAGCCCATTTGAAAATGCATCTCATTTAACACGTTGTATATACATAATACGATGTTAAATTATGATTCTAACAAGTTTTAAATGAAACCCTATACCCTAAACCACATTTTTATAAAATTCGTCCAAAATCCCTCGCAAAGTATCGACAGATTTGCGACAACTCCTTTGAAAATGTATCTCAATTAACAAACTGTGTATACGAAGTGAAATGGCTCTATTTTCTGTCGCAAATCCGTCGCACTCTATGACGGATAACGTTAATCGGAAATCTGTCGCAACATTTGCGACGGATTTGTGACGGAAAATAGTTCTGTCGGACTTTCCGACTGATTACCGACGGAAATACTCCTCGTCAGATAATTATCGCAAATCTGTTGGAATTTTGTGACAGATTGAAATCTGTTGCAAATGTTGTTGGAAATGAGCTTGTTTTCTTGTAGTGAGACTTCGGTCGTCGGAGATGGAGAGAGGGAGATCGTCGAGGTAAAGAGACAGAGATCGTGAATTGCAGACGACGGAGAAGAAGACTTCGGTCTCTGTTTTAATTTCGGTAACCGACGCTAATTCGATGCTATTTGCATCGGATTACATTTAAATATAAGTTGTATTCCCCACGCAGAGTTAATGATACATATCCGAATTTATTTGATTTAGCGTCGAATTAGCGTCGCACTGCCCACCATTTCGACGCTAATTCGACGCTAAATCAAAATTAATTCGGTTTACTGCCGTTGGTTTAACAAACAAAATTCGAATTTTTTCGGTTAACCGCCATTGGTTAAATCAAATTAATTCAACATAGCGTCGAATTTGCGTTTAATATCCTAAACCCTAAACCCCAAATGTAAAATTTGTGCAGATAGCGTCGACTTAGCATCGAATCGATGCAAATTCGATGCTAAATCGACGCTACCTTAAACAAATTTTACGTTTGGGGTTTAGGGTTTAGGGTATCCGCCACTGGTACGAAAACTATCTTTGCCTTTTCAATCTTTCATATAATAGAATAATTAAAAATTTTGAAATTTGAAATTACATATTTGGTTCATAAAGGGTTATGATGGTATATGTAAACGTATATAGTTTTTTGAAATACAAGTCCTTACATGCCTTTGTAACATTGAATTATACAAACATACTAATTTGTTGGCAATTAAATCTTTGAATATAGATAACATTGTAGCTTCACTCTGAATCGTCGACGTTAAATCTTTCATTGTTTATACCCTAAACCCTAAATGACAAATTTGTTTGATTTAGAGTCGAATTAGCATCGAATCACATGAATTCGACGCTATTTAACAAAATTAGCGTCAAATTAGCGTCAAATTCATGTGATTCGATGCTAATTCGACGGTAAATGATTTAGGGTAAAGAAACCTCTACATATACGATAACAATCTTAACCTATTTAAAGATTTTAAAACCGCAACATATAACGATAAAAATACATGAATTGTTTCTTAACAAATTTCCTAAAATCTATTTCCTACACATTTCTTAAATCCATTTCCTTACAAATTTATAACAAAATGTACGTATTGATAATTCATTACTAATAAATAAAATTAATTTTTTTAAATAAATAATAATTTAGCGTCGAATTAGCATCGACGTAACATGAATTCGACGCTATTAAACAATATTGATATTTCATTACTAGTAAATAAAATAACAAATTTCATATCAAATTTCCTAAAACATAATTCCTACATCTTTCCTAAAAACATTTCTTTACATATTTATAACAAAACGTATATATTGATATTTCATTACTAATATATAAAACAAAATTAACCTAAAAAAAATAATATTGATTTAGCGTCGAATTAGCATCGAATCACATGAATTCGACGCTAATTCGACGCTATTACACAAAATTTGCGTCGCATTAGCGTCGAATTCATGTGATTCGATGCTAATTCGACGCTAAATCAATATTTATTTATGTTTAGGATTTAGGGTACAGAAATCTCAACATATACGAAAACATCTGATACCGTTTAAAGCTTTTAAACCCGCTTCATATAACGATAACAATCACATGAATTTTTTTATATCAAATTTCCTAAAACATAATTCCTACATATTTCCAAAAAACATTTCCTTATATATTTATAACAAAACGTACATATTGATATTTCATTACTAATATATAAAACAAAATTAACCTAAAACAATATATTGATTTAGCGTCGAATTAGCATCGAATCACATGAATTCGACGCTATTACACAAAATTTGCGTCGCATTAGCGTCGAATTCATGTGATTTGATGCTAAATCAATATTTATTTATGTTTAGGATTTAGGGTACAGAAATCTCAACATATATGAAAACATCTGATACCGTTTAAAGCTTTTAAACCCGCTTCATATAAGGATAACAATCACATTAATTTTTTCATATCAAATTTCCTAAAACATAATTCCTACATCTTTCCTAAAAACATTTCCTTACATATTTATAACAAAACGTACATATTGATATTTCATTACTAATATATAAAAAAAAATTAACCTAAAAAAAAATATTGATTTAGCGTCGAATTAGCATCGAATCACATGAATTCGATGCTAATTCGACGCTATTACACAAAATTTGCATCACATTAGCGTCGAATTCATGTGATTCGATGCTAAATCAATATTTATTTATGTTTAAGATTTAAGGTACAGAAATCTCAACATATATGAAAACATCCGATACCGTTTAAAGCTTTTAATACTGCTTCAAATAACGATAACAATCACATGAATTTTTTCATATCAAATTTCCTAAAACATAATTCCTACATCTTTCCTAAAAACATTTCCTTACATATTTATAACAAAACGTACATATTGATATTTTATTACTAATATATAAAACAAAATTAACCTAAAAACAAATATTGATTTAGCGTCGAATTAGCATCGGATCACATTAATTCGACGCTAATTCGACGCAAATGTTGTAATATAGCGTCGAATTAACGTCGAATTCATGTGATTCGATGCTAATTCGACGCTAAATACATATTTATTTATGTTTAGGATTTAGGGTACAAAAATCTCAACATATACGAAAACATCCGATACCGTTTAAAGCCTTTAAACCTGCTTCAAATAACGATAACAATCACATGAATTTTTTCATATCAAATTTCCTAAAACATAATTCCTACATCTTTCCTAAAAACATTTCCTTACATATTTATAACAAAACGTACATATTGATATTTCATTACTAATATATAAAACAAAATTAACCTAAAAACAAATATTGATTTAGCGTCGAATTAGCATCGCATCACATTAATTCGACGCTAATTCGACGCAAATGTTGTAATATAGCGTCGAATTAACGTCGAATTCATGTGATTCGATGATAATTCGACGCTAAATCAATATTTATTAATGTTTAGGATTTAGGGTACAGAAATCTAAACATATATGAAAACATCTGATACCGTTTAAAGCTTTTAAACCTGCTTCATATAACGATAACAATCACATGAATTTTTTCATATCAAATTTCCTAAAACATAATTCCTACATCTTTCCTAAAAACATTTCCTTACATATTTATAACAAAACGTTCATATTGATATTTCATTACTAATATATAAAACAAAATTAACCTAAAAAAAAATATTGATTTAGTGTCGAATTAGCATCGAATCACATGAATTCGACGCTATTACACAAAATTTACGTCGCATTAGCGTCGAATTCATGTGATTTGATGCTAAATCAATATTTATTTATGTTTAGGATTTAGGGTACAGAAATCTCAACATATACGAAAACATCTGATATCGTTTAAAGCATTTAAACCCGCTTCATATAACGATAACAATCACATGAATTTTTTCATATCAAATTTCCTAAAACATAATTCCTACATCTTTCCTAAAAACATTTCCTTACATATTTATAATAAAACGTACATATTGATATTTCATTACTAATATATAAAACAAAATTAACCTATACAAAATATTGATTTAGCGTCGAATTAGCATTGAATCACATGAATTCGACGCTAATTCGACGCTATTACACAAAATTTGCGTCGCATTAGCGTCGAATTCATGTGATTCGATGCTAAATCAATATTTATTTATGTTTAGGATTTAAGGTACAGAAATCTCAACATATATGAAAACATCCGATACCGTTTAAAGCTTTTAATACTGTTTCATATAACGATAACAATCACATGAATTTTTTCATATCAAATTTCCTAAAACATAATTCCTACATCTTTCCTAAAAACATTTCCTTACATATTTATAACAAAACGTACATATTGATATTTCATTACTAATATATAAAACAAAATTAACCTAAAAAAATTATTGATTTAGCGTCGAATTAGCATCGAATCACATGAATTCGACGCTAATTCGACGCTATTACACAAAATTTGCGTCGCATTAGCGTCGAATTCATGTGATTCGATGCTAATTCGACGCTAAATCAATATTTATTTATGTTTAGGATTTAGGGTACAGAAATCTAAACATATATGAAAACATCCGATACCGTTTAAAGCTTTTAAACCTGCTTCATATAACGATAACAATCACATGAATTTTTTCATATCAAATTTTCTAAAACATAATTCCTACATCTTTCCTAAAAACATTTCCTTACATATTTATAACAAAACGTACATATTGATATTTCATTACTAATATATAAAACAAAATTAACCTAAACAGAATACTTAGATCTTCTTGGATGCTTCGGACCAGGGATTAAAATACTTAAAAACAGAAATTCCCTCTGCATGTACATATCAGGCGGAAGGTTATAAGGTGTCAATATAACCGGCCACAAAGAATATTGCCTGCCAGACATACCGAACGGACTGAAACCTTCTCTACATAGTGCTTGTCCCTAAGCAAAACAGATGTTATCACTCCTTTAGGAACCACATACCTTTGAAAAGTCATTCGGTGATACTTTGATGTTTCCTCAGAAGTATAGCAGTCCTCCAGATTGAATCCACACCCCTAAGAGAATCTCAGACTTTCAGTCGCAAACCCCTTTAGTTATTAAGTGCGGTCTCTTCGAGGGAATATCGATCGTTAGACCTTCTAAATTCTTTCACTTCCTTTAACACTTTCCTGCGTTTCACCCACTCTCTTCCTCCTGAAGTTGTATCTAATTAAAGATATCATAGAGATGCATTGCCCATTTTTGAACTTTTTGTTTCAGGATTTTTTTGATTTTCGGACTTGCACTTTTCTACTTGAACTACACTTTTCTGTAGACTTTTTTATTAGATCCTTGGCATCTCTATGATCACTAGATTAGCTCTCACTACTATTGTTCTATGGTGGAAGACAGGGGCATGAGGCTTTTTCTTTTTGATCTAGGACAGTTGTATTCGCCATTCGGGAAGAAGTTTCAAGAGCGGTCTGTCCTCGCTTTCAAGTGTTTGGAAGCTGAATCAAGTCTTGCGATTACCAACACCCTTGACAAGAAATTAGAGATTCATTAGGTCGGGGTTTGCAACGTCTTTCTGGCGTTCTCCAGATATCTGAACTCGCTCCCTTAAACCGATCCACTTCCAGTTACCCACCTCAGTAAAACCAGCTAACTTGCATTGGAAATGGTCCTTGAGTGCTGTTTAAAGCAAGTCTAAAGGAGGTTTTGACTCTAAAAATTTTAAATTTGACTCAAAAATGCCAAAAGAAAAAACAAAAGTCAGTGACTACTTCCCCAAGACTTAAATAACACAAGATTGGTGAAACAAAACAAACAGGAAACGAAACGAATGAAAATCAAAGCAGAATGTGGTACCAGGAGGTCGTGTCGCTCGACACGACCGTAGTGTCGATCGACACTGGTGATTTGGTCGCGTCGAGTGACTTAAAAGGCTTGTCGATCGACTGTTGAAGTTACTTGGTATCGAGCGAAACTGCCTATGGCGTCGCTCGACATAGTGGTCTGTCACTCATCATCCTTTGCATTCAAACGCTTAGTGTCCTGAAAATCAACACAAAAACGAAAACCAAACATAAAATTGAAAAAGAAAATAAAAATAAAACAAAAGAAATGGTTAGAAAACTCACAAGTGGGTTGCCTCCCACTAAGCGCTTGTTTTAAGTCTTTAGCTTGACTGTTTTGGAACTCAGGACTATGGTGGATCTTTAGGAAGTACTGTACATCCCTTATCCTGAATGAAACTCGCAGCAGCTTTCCTCATTCGAACCTTCTGGACAGCTCCCCCAGACTTATCAGAAACTATTCCTGGGAAAAGTCTTATCGTGTTCCTCAAAATCTGTTGAATAACCTCTTCTTCCTCCTCCAAGCCTGAAGGTATGATGATCCGGAACTTGGAAAATTGCTTTGAAGCTTTCTTCCGTCTCCGGTCTCCTTTCTCCGCGTCTTTGCACTCCTTAGGAATTCCTGCACATTCATCAGAAGAAAAACCAAGCATTCTACGAGAAACTCGTTGCTTGCATGAGCGCGTAACCGCCTTTTCAACTTTCAAATTCTGATGAAGAAGTTTATAATTAAGAACAGGAATTGCGTACCTTTGTTCTATGGGAGGCTTGTGGGATGGGATACTTACAGGAGTTAGCTTTTGTCCTTTATGGACAGTCCAACAAGCAATGTCCTCTAAAAGGATTATTGAATAGAATATCTCCTTGTCAATCCTGGTGAACGATATCTTCTGATTAGGGAAATCCAAGATTGCGCCCACAGTAGCAAGGAAGGATGAACCGAGAACCATTGGCTTAGTAGTCTCGATGATGTAGAAATCAGCTGGCACAAGACAATCTCCTATTTGAATTTGCAAATCTAAAATAAATCCTGCAGGAGCTACTAAAGAAGAATCAACCAAATTGACAAAAGCATTTGAAGGCTGAATATTCAAAATCCCCAGCTTCTTCACAACATCATGAGATATGACGTTCACGTTCGCTCAAGTATCCAGGAAAGTGCCTTGTAACTCCATTCCATTAATCGAACAAGGAACTATGAACTGCCATGAATTATCCATCTTGGGTAGCTTCCATAGTGTCGGTTGAACAGGCTTTGACTTTTGAGCAATATCTCTGAAGTCAGCTACTGTAGAAAACTTCTTGGGTGCCCTCGGGAATGGAAGAGGTGACTTGTAGACTCGTTCAACCGTATTGACATAAGATTTCGTAAAATCTGGACTAATCTGCAGATCGTGTCGAGCGACACAATCTCTCTGTCGCTCGACGCTCGTGATTTTCTCATGTCGATCGACATCAATAGTTACGTCGATTGACATGCTTAATTCTGACGTATCGAGCGACACGACTCCTCCATCGCTCGATACAGGCTCTGCAGTTCCAAAAATTGCGTCAAATTCGTCGAAATAATCATCTTCTTCAACTGCTAGAGGCTCTGTTTCAGATATTCTCGCTGGTCCAGTTTTCAATCTTATCATATTAGAATGATGCCTCTTCACCGATTCGTTTGTCTGAGCTACTTGCGTATCAAGCTTCTTCACATGAATGTTCAAAGACTCGATCTTCCCATTCAAATCCTTGTAGATAGAATCCAACTTCCCATTCAAATCCACTGTCATCTTCTGCTGTCCTTCCAGCATTCTCTCAATCATGGATTCCATTTTGCTCTCTGCAGATGGGGGTAGAGGTTTTTGATATGAAGAAGATCCGTAGTCTCTCGTGTAGCCGCTGCTCTGAAAGGGCTTCTGATAAGTTGAAGAACCATATCCTTGACCATTGAACCGCTGATATCCTGAGCTATTGACGTAGTTCACGTCCTCTCCTGCTGTCTGAACATCTTGCGCAAAGTGAACCGCTTTCTTCCCAGCTAAAAGATCATGCATTGAATCCAACTTCTTCGTAACCTCTGCGAGCTGATTACCATTGACGTGCTGTCCGGATTTGCTCCTTTTGAAGTCTAGGTCCTTCGTACTGTTGCTGTTAGCCAAGTTCTCTATCAACCTTAGAGGAGCCTCTGGAGAATTAGTGTTAAAATCCCCTTGGCTTGCAGCATCCAAACTTACAGTGTATGGCACTGCTATCCCTCTGAAGAATATGCTCAATAACTGGACCTCATTGAAGCCATGATGGGGACAGTCCCTCTGGTAGCCCTTGAATCTATTCCAGGCAGCCTTGAACGTTTCGCAATCACCTTGTTTGAAGGTGGTTATCTTGTACCGGAGATCCTCGGACTTCGAATCATCGAAGAAATTGCTTAAGAAAGCATTCTTCGTATCTTCCCAATTCGTCAGTGAGCCTGGAGGAAGTGTCCTTAGCCAATGTTTGGCTTCTCCATGTAGAGAGTATGGGAACAGCTTAGAGAACATATAATCTTCAGAGACTCCATTAGCCTAGATGCTAGATGCCAAATCCTCGAATTTCTTGATGTGATCCATCGGATGTTCATGTGGTAACCCGCAGAAAGGATCTTGAGCAACTAGGGAGAAGTATGCAGGCTTCAACTCGAAGTCATTTCGCTGGAAGGCTAGAGGTAGAATTGCGGCTCGATTCGCGTAAAACTGATCAGGACGGTTGAAATCTGCGTGCGTGCGATTCTGGGCAGGGTGTCGAGCGACGACAATACCGTGTCGATCGACACGTTGGTTATGATCCTGTCGAGCGATAAGCTATCTCTGTCGCTCGACATGATCCTGTTCTTCGCGAGCGAGTCTGATTTCTTTGTCGAGTCTTCGCTGCTCCTCATCGATCTGCTCAACGATGTCTTCGACGATCACAGTACCATCGTCGTTGATCCTTTGTCCTTCTTCGTTGTACTTCAATCCTGCCGGATCACGTAGGATTCCATCTTCTCCCGGCCTCAGTATGATATGTCCTTGAGTAGCCATCTTTGCGGGTTGCCTGTTTTCACGCTCTAAACGTGCAAGCTCCTGAAGACCGTATCCAACTAGCTCCTTTTCTTTGTTGCTTCTAGTATCAGGCATACACCTGAAACGCAAAACAGAAAGAGACGAAAGAAACTAGTTAGTAAAATAAAACAAAAATAAAAACTTAGACAAAAATAAAAACTTAGACAAAATCCTAATAATATAAATCTAATGGCATTGATGCCCCGACTATGGCGCCAAAATTTTATACGGTCAAATTTCTCTTTGTCCTACTCTCTCAAATTAAGAGATCGATTGTAGTACTTGAGGTTATCGAATCCACAGGGAATCAGATTGCACAATAGATTTAAACTTTTGGATTAAACTAAGCAAATAAAGTTGTAAATAAATTGCAGGAAAATAAATCAGGATGATTGCAGAAACTTTAAATCAATAGGAAACAAACGCTAAGCTTTAGGGAATTCGCAGGAATAAATCCAAGTTGCAGAATAAAACTACTATTGGGATTGATGAAGTGCAAATCTAGAACTCAAAACACTAATGTAAAACAAACAACCTGTCATTGCGAATATTATCTATGTTTAAACCCTAGACAACCAACTGTCGTTGCGAAATCAAATTGATCTAAACAAGCATTAAATTCAGGTTCGATTGTTCACAGAGATCTAAAGCCAACTGTCGTTGCGAATTGAATCTCTGCTCACCTATGATTCAAATTCAGGCAATTCAATAATGATGTCTCATCTATTAAACAACCTAGGATATCTAATTCAGGCAAAAATCAGAATTCAAAGCAATCAAGGTGAAGAATATAAATATGATGCAAAATCCCAAAAGTAATCAAACTCTACAACTCTTCATTAAACTATTAAAAATCTCTAAATCCTAACTAAGGAATTACTCAGACATAGACATGAAAGATAAATCCCTAGTATAAAAATCTCTAACTAAAATAAAGCATAGCATAAACAATGCCTGAAAATACATATTTATAAAGTACAAAACCGTCATGGGCCCAATTGCAAACATCTAGGCTTTTTGGTGCAAAATAGAAATCTTCCAAAAACTTGGGCTTTGGGCTTCTGCGAGGATCGTGTCGATCAACGCGATTAAGTTTGTCGATCGACGCTTGTAAATCTTTGGTGTCGAGCGACACTAGTATCTGTGTCGCTCGACACAGTCTCTGAATCTTCATTCCGAGTTCGCCACTTTGACTGCTCATTCCGTTAAGCTCCAAATTGCTCCAGTAAACACCAATTGAGTCCAAACGTCCTTGTACCTAATATAAAACATAAAAGACTCGAAAACACCAAAAGACTCTATAAAACGGACATATATCATGGTGTAAAAACCGGTAAAAACCATGATATATCACATAGGCCAAGATAAACATTGCGCTTCTCTTTAGCAAAATTAGAGTGTACCGAGTTGAAGTGTTTCCAAGCTTTTGTATCAGAAGGATGATGAACTTCTCCTTCAATAGTTGAATGTTCCGCATGACTCCTCATTGATGCAGCTGTGCGTTCTGAATGGTATAACCTTTGTAGCCTATTTGTTATGGGCAGATACCACATTATCTGGTACGGCACTTTTCTACCAGCTCCTTGGGGCTTAAATCTTGGTTTGTGGCAAAATCGACATTCCTGCATATCTTTATCATCTTTCAAAAATATCATGCAATTGTCAATGCAAACATTTATCATCTCTGATGGCAATCCTAAACTAGAGACTAGTTTATGTATGTCGTAATATGACTCAGCAGCTTGATTATCCATGCAAATCTCAGATAGATTATGATCAGACTTTATTGTCATCATCCTAGATGCCAACGATAATTTAGACAGACCTTCCCTACAACCTTCATAGATTGGTTGTTTTGCAGAATCAAGCATATCATAAAAAAATTTTGCATCTAAATTGGGTTCCTAAGCAAAATCAGGAGTAGACATAACTCCAGGAAATGCATCGGTTACCATTTCTTCAAACCTATTATGCTCTAACCCGACATCATGATCATCATTATCTATAACAAATTGATGACTATCATATTGCTCATTCGAATAACCCTGACCCTGATCCATAGCTTGGTAACTAGTACTACCCGAAGTTTCATCTTCATATCCCTCTCCATGATAAAACCAAACATAATACTCAGGTGTGAACCTTCTATTAAATAAATGCGTACCAACTGTATCAATTGTCTGTGGCCTTGAATTTTTGCACTTCCGACACGGGCACACCATCACTCCGGTACGTTGAATTGTAGGCACACTACTCGCTTGAGCCATGAAAATTTCAAGGCCGTTGAGGAACTCTTCAGAAAGGCCTCCATTTTCATCTTTACGTCGATACATCCAGCGTCTTAGTTCGTATATATCGCCCATTTAAAAAAACAAATTTGGGAGAAAATATTTTTCTTTTTTCCGGAATAGAAATTTTTTTTTTGGGTTAACTTCTGAACTGATTTCTTACGGTGGTGTTGGGTGGGTATTATAGGAGATTTTAGCATCGATTTTGCATCGAATATTAGCATCGCATTAGCATCGAATTATTTTGCGTCAATTTTGCGTCGTTTCTAACCGACGCTAAAGAAGTAGGTGAACCCATGTTACATGTGTCATCTACCTATCAAATTCGACGCTATATTCAACGCTATATTTGACGCTAAGTGTTCGACGCTAAATCGACGCTAAATTTGCATCGATTTAGCGTCAAACTTAGACTTCTGATGGAAGTTCGACGCTAAATCAGTGTTTTCTTGTAGTGTCAGTTTCAAGTTCAAAATCATTATTATTGTAATGAAGAAGAAGAAATACGTATATAACCCATCCTATATGTGCTTGATCTCTTTGTTTTGCCACCAATAGAGCATCAAAGATTTTCTCATCAATTTCAAGAAAGTTTGATCGTGAATGAGACACAAGGATGTGTCTCGGAGTCACTAGCTAAACCTGTATCCTCTTCGCTTTTCCAGTATAAACTACATTGTTTTTTTTTTTTTATCTATGTAAGTAGTTAATGAGATTCTCATTTGAGTTTTTAAGTTAAAAGTGGATTCATCTCTTTTACTTATGTTTATTTATTTGAACTATAAATTTTTCCATAAATTTAAAAATATGGTCAAATTAGATAGATTTAATATTGTATAATTAGTATTGTAACTAAATCTATCTAGCATTTATTATATTTTAATTCCAAGTCTTTGTTAACATAACTATTAAATCAAGTTTTGCCCATGCAACGTATGGGCCTGAACAGTAGTGTAAAATATTCAAGAAATGCAAACTACTTTTTTTTTTTTTTGGTCGAAAAAAAAAAGTGATGTTCGGACTAAAACTTAAGTATACAAATGATGAAACCAAATATATTGGGATGAAAACCTATTTATATAGATGATCAAACTAAATACGACCAACATATATGGTTTGACCATATTACCCATATCATATGATTTAACATAACAAAATGAGAAACTTTTAATAACTCGAAAAAGAAAGAAAGATAATAAATAATTCAAAGAAGAAATAAAGCGTGAGTAAATGTGGTCACTCTCTCTCTAACTTCTACTTCCTACTTTATCGCCAACAAGTAGCCATCACCATTCACCACCTCCCTCACTTTAGATTCCTATGGATCGTGCCCACCAGCTCACTCACTTGCTAAATCTATAATTCCCACAATCTCCACTTTAATCAAAAGCCCTAATTTCCACCTTGACCCAAGTAAAAAGAAAAACACACAACGCAAAGAAGTGGGTCCCGCAATGTATGAACCCTCTTCCTTTAGTAGTGGTCATGGTCAAGCCACTCACCAAAAAAGACGTTCCTTTTTCTCTTCGTCTCCATTGCTACTAGTGAGACATTAACGTGACTTACTGAAACACCCATTTTCCCTCTCTCTCTCTCTCTCTCTCTCTAGAAACCCACAAAACAAAACTCTTACTTTCAAGTTCCCACTCTCGTCTTCTTCTCACTCATAATCTGTGTGCTCAAAGAAAGAATAAATTTTGGAGACAAGAAGATCGCAACAATCCAGAATCGGTGGAGGAGAATTCTACTTTGCTTGAAATTGAGCTCTTAAATTTTGGTTTCCAAAATAAACCATAACGCTACTGAAAATCGGGCTTCAAATCAAGACATAACACGAAACTGACAAAAAAAGCATAGTAGAAATAAATTGTTTTTAATAATAAGAAATAAAATTGTTGAATCCATTCCTCATGGTATTATATAACTAATGTCGAAATCTAGAGAAGAGCAAGTGGGGCAGTGGTTGGTTAACCATCTCTACTACTATCTCGCCAATTACATTTCGAACCAATTGTTCTACCGTCGCACGAAAACAACAAAAGGAACTCTATACACATGTATTCGCGTAGAAATTTGAGTATCGAAATTCTACATGTATCATTTGGAGTAATCGAGATCAATCTTTAGAAAGTAAAAAAGAAAAGAGAGGTTTTCAACTCTCGTCATTGGAGGTGTTAGAGCATCCACAACCAATGGTCTTAATTTTTAGTTCTTAATATTTTTTTATATTAAATTTTCCAAGAACATATCTTAAGCAGTTCTAAAAGTGTTTAAATAAGAACAAATCTTACCAAATTTCTCTTTTAATCAATTTTTTCTTTTAATTTTTTTTACTTAAGAACATCTTAAGATCTGCTTAAAATCACTGGTTGTGGATGGCCTTAGAGCATCTTCATCCATAAATCCAATAGCCAAAATCTTATGTATTAGTTTAATATTATTTAATTATTTATTTAAATTCAAATTTATTAAAAATACACTTTAAAATACACTCAACCAATTGTAAAAGAACATTTGGCAAGTTAGTCTCTCCTAAACATAAGATTCGGTTCTTCCATATCTTGTTTAAGATCTCATCTTCTTTCTCTCTCTCCCCTTTCCATTATTTTTAATTTTTTTAGTTTTAAGAATCTTTGTTAAGACACTCTGATGGAGATGATCTTAGAGCACTCTCAACGGTAAAAATACATTTATGAGTTTCTGACAAATAAAATACTATTATTTTTAAAATAACTAAATTATTTATTTAAAATAAAAAGTTTGAACCAATCAAAAACCTCTAAGTAGCAAGAAACTCTCTAACAAAGTTCCTACAATTTTTTTTTTTCAGAAATGGTTTCTCACTTTCTCACTTTACCTCTCCATTTCTTCATTTTATTTTATTTTTAATAGTAAAAGATCTTGTTAGAACCTACAAATGGACATGCCCTTAGGTTTAAGACTTTTCTAAGTCAAACACATCAAGGAAAAAAGATGTTATGCATATATAAACGTGTTTATAAGTGTCTCTCAAGAATGCATACTCTTCTTAAAAGGGATAGAAGATTTTGCCTCTAGAATGCTTATTCTTCTTAAAAAGGACGGTGGATTTTGATAAATGACGTTTTAACTCATATTTACAAAGTTTACCTCATATGTGTTAAGAATCAAAACTTAAAACATGTGGTATTCGACTTTACGATGTACATTGTGCTCCTTGGGTGACAGATATATGCGGTGCGACATGTCAACTCGTAATATGTTGATGTCACATGTCAAACCGTGATATGTTGATTCCAAATAGCTGTATTTATTCCAATAGTGAAATCACAAGAACTTGGCTTTATTTATTACTCCCTCCGTTTCAAATTAGTTGTCATTCTAGGATTTTTTCACACAAATTAAGAAAATAATTACATTTTCTATTTTACCCCTAATCAATGTACTGTTTTGTTTGAAATAAGTAATTAATATGGTCAAAAGGTAGAGATAAAAGTGTAAAAATTAACAATAAATACGCATTGAAAATACAAAACGACAAGTAATATGAAACAAAAATTTATCTCTAGAACGACAAGTATTATGAAACGGAGGGAATAACAAGAACAAGTTTTTATTTATACACATGTATATATGGTTCCTTATCCGATGGACCTATATCTTTAAGGCCTAAGGGCATGTTTATAGAGAGTAAATAGAGATAAATATAAAATATAAAATTATTAAAACACACACTCTCTCTTCCTTTTACTCAACTTTATACCTTCTCTTTCATCTTTTTACTCAACTTTTATTAATTTTATATTTAAACACTCTCTCTTCCTTTCAATTTACTCTCCAAAAGTTCTAAAATTAACAACTCTCTCTTCTTTTTACTCAATTTTTATTAATTTTATATTTAAATACACCCACTATCTCCTCTCTTTTATTAATTTTATATTTCAATAACCCCACAAAAACACTCTCTTTTTTTCTTTTACTCAAATTTTAATAATTTTATATTTTAACAACCCACTATATTTACTCTAATTTACTACCTATAAACATGCTCTAATACATTCTTTTCGAGGAGATTTGTTAAACGTCTTAAGTGAATTTTGTATCAAATCATACATATCAATATATTTTTACATAACTGTTGACAATAAAAAGAGAGTATAAAACAGTTTTATTGAACGCGTACAAGTTTTCTTTTTTTTCCTGACAAAAGGAAAGCCCACAAGTTCGACCAAGTTTTTTCTATAAAAGGAATATTTATGATATGGAGGTTCCTCACCTTCTCGACTAAAACCAACAGAATAGTTTTCTTCGAAAAAAAAAAGAATGCAATTCTCTTCTCTGTCTTCCTTGTCAACTTGGACAACCCTAATAACAGTGGGATGTCTTACGCTTCATTCATCTTTCTCCAGTGCTCAACTAACCCCTACTTTCTACGACACTACATGCCCTAGGGTCTTCAACATTGTACGAGACACTATCGTTAATGAGCTAAGATCGGATCCTCGTATCGCTGCGAGCATCCTTCGTCTTCACTTCCACGACTGCTTTGTCAATGTAAGATCTTGTGCTAAATTCCTTTTCACAAATATAGAGAAAAAAATATGTTTTGTTATTATGGTATGGCAGTCTTTTAATTCTTAGATTTTTGTCAACATGTTGTATTTATAATTCTAGTCTTTTAAAACAAAAGTACAAAACTAATCATTCCAGACGTTTTAATTTGTTCCAGTCTTTTAATATGTATCATAGATTTTTGTCTACTTGTTCCCTGAAATATTTTTTTCGGGTTGTTTTTCCAAACCAAAAAGAAAACATTTTTTGGTTGTCCACACTGACTCAGGAAAAACAAATTTTGTTTTCAAAATACGTCTTTGTCGAAAATAAATAACATGATAATTGTTGCCCAAGACAAATAAACACGGCGTCTACGGTATAATATTATTTTGGTTTAAAGGTCTTCTACGCTACTTGTATTTACTATTTATAATCTAAAACGTCTGGAATAATTAGTTTTTTTTTTCTGCGTTTGGTATACTAGTTAAGATGATAAGTTCTCCACAATAATAGTCAGTGACTCAGTGGCCTAACGGATCTGATTCAGAGAAATTATCAGTATAAAATATCAATCACATACTTAAATTTTTGTTTCACTGTTGAATACCTTAGCTGATCTTGTCGTCAACAATGACTTATTGTTTAATGTTCTATAGACATATATCAAACACAGATGTCCAATTCAGCATACGTGAATTATTTTTATACATTATCTTGGAAAAGCATGAACCCGTACCAAACACGTTCTGAATCTATATAAATCATTTTTAGTGATGGATAAAGACATTTTAGTATTCATTCGAAAATTGTTTTAACGAGTGATGTTTCTTAAAACATTAAAGGATATAAACCAGAAATTACACACCAAAAAAGAAGTAAAAATATAATAGCGTGTAGGCAAATAACGCTGTGAATTTGGTTTAAAAGATCAATGTATTGTAAAATAAATAGTATATATACATTATCGTCTTGTGTTTGAAGAAATGGTTTAGTGAATGAAAAACGCATTCTCTCATTATTTACCGCTGACAATGATTTGATCAAGGTTGTAAATTATTGACTAATTTTTTTATCAATTCTTTTTGTTTGTCATAGGGTTGTGATGCGTCGATCTTGTTAGACAACTCAACGTCATTCCGAACAGAAAAAGACGCGGCTGCAAATGCAAACTCGGCTCGGGGATTTCCAGTGATTGATAGAATGAAAACAGCAGTGGAGGCAGCGTGCCCTCGGACTGTTTCATGTGCCGATATTCTTACCATCGCAGCTCAACAATCAGTCAATTTGGTATGCTCTTGATCATGATAACATGATAAAGATTGAACAATAAATAAATACTCCATGCTGTTTGAAAACATGACAATTTTTTTTAAATATTATCATTCTTATAAAAAATGGGACATTTATTGAAGATTAGTTGAAAAAATATTCATAACGCGTACGACATACACAAATATTATCAAGAATGTCAAAGCTCATTAAGACGATAAACTGATAAGACAATTTATTCTTTTTATATTTCGTTAACTTGTAATTGTTGAATTTTTCTTTTCAAACATCCATACTTTAAATTGTCAATATTATTTTTTCAACAAATAATAATTTTGAAATATGGATATACGTATTAGGCAGGAGGTCCTTCTTGGAGGGTTCCTTTGGGGAGACGAGATAGCTTGCAAGCATTTTTCGATCTCGCTAATGCAAATCTTCCCGCTCCATTCTTCACACTACCACAACTTAAAGCCAGTTTTAGCAATGTCGGCCTTAATCGTCCTTCTGATCTTGTTGCTCTCTCCGGTAATTATGTTTTTGACAAACAATATCAAAAACACAAATTTGATGTAATAACACTAACGAATTTATTATATATTTTGTTAGGTGGTCATACTTTCGGTAAAGCCCAATGCCGGTTTATTATGGACAGGTTATACAACTTTAGCAACACGGGTTTACCCGATCCTACCCTCAACACTACTTACCTCACGACGCTTCGTGGACTATGTCCTCAAAACGGTAACCAAAGCGTTTTGGTGGATTTCGATCTACGTACACCAACGGTTTTTGACAACAAATATTATGTGAATCTGAAAGAGCACAAAGGACTTATCCAAACTGATCAAGAGTTATTCTCAAGCCCTAATGCCACTGACACAATCCCATTGGTGAGAGAATACGCCGCTGGCACACAAAAGTTCTTTAATGCGTTTATCGAGGCGATGAATCGGATGGGAAACATTACTCCTCTTACAGGAACTCAAGGACAGATCAGGACGAATTGTAGGGTGGTCAACTCCAACTCTTTGCTCTATGATGTGAATGAAATCGTTGACTTTGTCAGCTCTATGTAAAAATAGTTGTCTCAATCTATGTGGCAACCAATATAAATGTTTGTTATAAGAATAAAACGCTCTCATAATGTTACCTAAGGACATTTCATCCTTTTTTCTTCAAAGATTTCCTTAAAAATTTAAAACATACTATGCATGGTGTCTTATTTGTTTAAGAACAAGGCATACGTAATTTTTTTAAAAAATCTAAAACTATTATTTACCAAAATATGCTAAACACTCATGGATCTTTGAATTCCTATAGATCTCAGTCATTCTCATATCGCCGTTCTGGAGGATGAGAAGAACTTGGCCAAGAAAATTTCAACTCATATGTCACAAATGTAATACCCTTAGCTAACTTAGGTTTGTTTTGTTTGATAAAACAATTTGTATATTTACGACTGATCACATCAAGTAGCCTAAACACCAACTTAAAGAATGGACAAAAGGACATGAGACGGTGAAGGAATACCTTCAAGACTAACCACAAAATTCATGTGACATATTCAATCACTAGCTAGTTAGGCAATTTTGTGAAGATTTACAAACCTCTCATCTTACATCTTATAGTGAAAAATTAACATTCATATTATCAAATATATAAAGAAAAATACTGTAAGTCAATGAATTTGGCATTCATGGAAGGCATGTGACCATTAAGCCTTGATTTGGAGACAAAAAGCGGGGGGGGGGGGGGGGGGGGGGGGAATTCACGAAAAGCGGGGCGGATCACATTCACTTCACCAATCAAGCAAGTTACACACATATTTTCTAATTAAAAAATAAAGAAAAACTCTGTTAATTAAAAATGCACTGTAGGCGGTTCATTCCAAGACCAAAATCAAAGAACCGCACAACTCACTTGTTAATTAAAGTGCATTTTCCACAGTTTTTTTTTTTGATAATTTTTTTTCTTTTTCTTTTTCTTCTAGCGCTTTTCAGTTTTATATATACATGTATTATATAAGTTATTTTTATTTAATAAAATTGTTTTGGTCATTCAAAATATATTTTTAAATAGTTTGAGTTTGATAATTATTATACATGTCCAATAAATCAAGTATTGGTAAACAAATAACAATAAATCAATAATTTTTAAGAAATTGTCAATTTTGACATGTCATTTTGTAAAAGTACCACTTTTCAAAATTCACTTTTCTAAAATTTTAGTATCGTTTATGTTTGGGTTAACTATATTATATTATGGTTAACTTTTTTAAGATTTAATGTTTGTTAGGGATCAAAACTCTTTTTAAGATTGGAGATTTTGAGATTTAAGGTTTTTAAAAATATTTATAAGTCGCATTTTTAAAATTGAACAACTCAATGTGGTATTTTTTTATAATATTGTGTATTTGACTTTTTTTTTTAATATTGTGGATATCTGTTTTCATAATATTGTGTATTTGATCATTTTTTATTTTAACTCTGAACTCCTCCAAAATAATTTTCGTAAATAGTAATAACATTATTGAACTTTATTTCTTAATCTTATTATTTATAATAAAAAAAAAGTTAAACCGCTTTTATCGTTTTTCACCAATCAACATATTGTTTTCAACTGAATATTGTATTTTCACCAATCAAACATTGTTTTAACCCACTTTTTCACACTAACCGCACTTGTTCCACAAATATATTTTTCCCATATGAACCGCAGTTAAACTGTACCGCTCCGCATAATTTTTTTATCCGCACCACTCAATTAATGTCACCATTCGAAGCCTAAAGTCGAGATCTTAGTGTGACAATATTTTTTAATTTGCCTCTTTTCACGTGCTTGTATATAATACACTAATTTTTGAATGAATGATGTAACCAATATTTTTATAAAAGTCGATTATATACAATTTGTTTAACTGGCAATAATAATATGGAGTAAATTTGAGGGGTATTATTATTTTATTTTTTGTCTCCCACATTTATTAAAACGAAAAATACTACATCCGAATTTGTCTTGGGTACGCAGACGCTTTACAATCATCCAAGTAAAACGGCCTAACTTCTGGTGGCACCAAATCAAATACATAAACACATAATGGTAACAAGAATATATGCATAGTTAGCTAATCCGTCCGCAAAACGATTAGCCTTCCTATACACGTGAGAAACTCGGACTATCTAGTCCTTCAAAAGAATGTCATAGCACAAACGTAATAGGAATGACAAATGATGTGCGTCACTTATCCCCGTCGTTAAAAAATCAACCACTATCTCTGAATCCACTTCAAGCTCCAATCGACGTACACGACGCTCCCATGCTATTACCAGCCCATAATATACTGTCCATAACTCAACTAATAGTGCTGAACATATTCCGATATTCACCACGAATCCTCCGCACCACTCTCCACTACTATCTCTTAAACTCCCTTTGAGGGGTGTTATTAAATCAATGATTTAAAGTCAACTCAATAAGTTTTATATAATCTTCAAAACTTTATAGAACTCATAATAATAAAAAAGGAAATATACTTTGGTTTTCTAAAAGGAATTTTATAAAGTATCAAACTAATAACCATAAAATTTATGAAGACTTGGTGATTACCCAAAATAACCATAAAATGTATTCATAAAATGTAAAAGGAATTTTACAAAGTATCAAACTAATAATCAAAAAATTTGTTAAGACTAATAAGTGATTACTCAAAATAATATTTGTAGTCTCTAGACTCTCTCTACAAGACTTTACGACTAATGTGTTCATTTTTTCTCTTTTGTTTATGGGATTAACTATTGTTTCGTCAAGGATATCTGGTTTTGACTCTGCGACGTGTATAGTGTTCGGTCGTACCGGAAACGTTGAAAAGAAGAAGAAAAAACCTGATTTTTATTTTCTCTGTGTTTCTCGGAAAAATACTCGCAATACTCGCAATACTCTAAACCTTGAACACGATTGATCACAGACAAGAACAATTTCAATCATCATCTCTTTTGAATTCTCCGATTCAATCTGAAGCATTGATCCATTGAATTGGCGGTGGTGAGGCGGAGATCTCGAAGATGAAGCAACCCAAGCAGAAGCAGCTCCTCCTGTGGTTCCTTCCATGGCTGCTTCTCTTTTGCGATGCTCGATTCGTTGTCGAGAAGAACAGCTTAACGGTGACGTCGCCGGAGAGTATCAAGGGGAATCATGACAGTGCAATCGGCAACTTCGGGATCCCTCAGTACGGCGGAAGCATGGCCGGTACGGTGGTTTATCCAAAAGAGAATCAGAAATCGTGTAAAGAATTCAGCGATTTCTCCATTTCCTTCAAATCTCAGCCTGGTGCTTTACCTACCTTCCTCTTGGTTGATCGCGGAGGTACATAATCTCGATTTCAATTAGCAATTTCTAGTTTGACGTGAATCCCTGGATAATTTAGGTTGTGATGGATCTGATTCGTTGAGGAAAGTATTGTCTTTGCTTCTTAATTGGTTCAATTGTGTGTAGAATTTGCCTTACTCTTTACTGTTCTGCATCAACATATTATATATACACACCTAGCCTAATAAGACGCTTGTGTAGATTGTTTTTTTGCTTTGAAGGTCTGGAATGCGCAGAAAGCGGGTGCGTCTGCTGTTCTTGTAGCGGACAATGTTGATGAGCCTCTGATTACTATGGATACACCGGAAGAGGATGTTTCATCCGCTAAATACATTGAGAATATCACCATTCCGTCTGCTCTTGTCACTAAAGATTTTGGTGCAAAGTTGAAGAAAGCAATTAGTGGAGGAGATATGGTCAACTTGAATCTTGACTGGAGAGAAGCTGTTCCGCATCCTGATGACCGTGTTGAGTATGAGTTGTGGACTAATAGCAACGATGAATGCGGGGTTAAGTGTGATATGTTGATGGAGTTTGTCAAGGATTTTAAGGGAGCTGCTCAGATTCTTGAGAAAGGCGGTTTCACGCAGTTTAGACCTCATTACATCACTTGGTATTGTCCTCATGCTTTCACACTCAGCAGACAGTGCAAGTCGCAGTGTATCAACAAGGGAAGATACTGTGCTCCTGATCCAGAACAGGACTTTAGCTCAGGATACGATGGAAAAGACGTGGTGGTCGAAAACTTGAGACAGCTTTGCGTTTACAAGGTGGCAAACGAAACTGGCAAACCCTGGGTCTGGTGGGATTATGTCACTGATTTCCAGATCAGATGTCCCATGAAGGAGAAGAAATACAACAAAGAATGTGCTGATTCTGTTATCAAATCTCTTGGTGAGTGCTTCTTCTATTGGTCAAAAATTCAAGAAATGCAAATTACTTTACCTTTCTGGGAGAAGAATGATTATTTTCTCCGTTTGTACAGGAATTGATAGCAGAAAACTTGACAAGTGTATGGGAGACCCTGATGCTGACATGGACAATCCAGTTCTAAAGGAAGAACAAGATGCACAAGTAAGAAAGTACTTATATTTATCTTTCGTCTGCATTGTCCCGCGGGCATCTCACGGTTATGTTCTTTGAGTAATCGGTTTGGGATTTCGGATTTTATGTAGGTTGGCAAGGGTACAAGGGGTGATGTTACCATATTGCCTACCTTGGTTGTCAACAACAGACAGTACCGAGGTTTGTCTTGCAGTATTAACTTAAGACTTCAATACTCTTGTGTTTTGGTTTGTCTTTGTATTTTAATAAATGTTTCCTTGTAGGCAAATTAGAGAAGAGTGCAGTACTCAAGGCTCTATGTTCTGGTTTTGAGGAGACAACCGAACCAGCTATATGTCTGAGCACAGGTATATATTATTGGTTCATTACTCTGATGTGTGAGACTAAGAGTGGGTATTTCGGAATAACCTTTACTTGTCTGCTCATTGGGGTATGTCTTGGTGTATTTGATCGGGTGTGCTTTTGTGGGTTTAAGTATCCGAAGTTTGGGTTCCCCAGATATGTGAAAATCCCGAAATACCTAACCCATAACTGACCAATAGCCTCCTACCTAATATCGGTGTGGATTTATTTTTGGTATAATTATAAATGCTCAAAGCTGGCTGTACGTGTACCCAAGTTACTTGATCCTAACCATCATTGGGAGTAGTTTGGCTATCATTTTTACATACCTAACCTACTTTTGACTAGGATTTGCCTGTTTAAAATTTAAAGTTTAATTTTAAATCCCCCATGCTTGATCATCAAATAAATGTTTGGAATGTATAGTAAACTTTAACAGTGATCACACTGTTTAACACGTCGTGAAATTTGAAATTCATTTCTTCTATGGCAATTGACACTGGACAGAGGTGGAGTCAAACGAATGCTTAGATAACAATGGCGGATGTTGGCAAGATAAATCAGCAAACATAACTGCCTGCAAGGTATAATGTGATATTTCTGGCAAAAGTTTCTGCTATGTATATATTGATCTGCTCAATTTTCAGGATACATTTCGTGGAAGAGTATGTGAGTGTCCTCGAGTGGATGGTGTGCAATTTAAAGGGGATGGTTACAGCCACTGTGAACGTGAGTGTTCGTGTCATCATTTCTTGTTAGTTTCTGTGATCTGAGTGAATTCGTTATTAAGTAGCAATCTCAGTAAGGCAAAATATTAGCCTAGGTATCTGAGCTATTCCTTTAGCTTCTCTTGTATAATTCCTAGTCAGTAAATTGTAAACAAAATTTTAGCTTTACCCTCTCATACTTTTAATGGCTCGCATTTCCCACTTGGAAATTCAAAATATAATGATGGTTGCATGCTCATGAGGAATATGAACTTTTATATTCCAGCTTTCCCATAATTCCTTGGTTGAAGACTTTCAATTTTCGTGTGCAATTAATGTTGCTGTCGTGCTTCTGTTGGGTGTCACATTTCATACTTATTTGGTGTTTGCATTGTAGCGAGCGGGCCAGGGAGATGCACGATCAACAATGGAGGTTGTTGGCATGAAGAGAGAAACGGACATGCGTTCTCTGCTTGTGTGGTGAGTGTTTCTTCTTCACTTCGCTTCACTTTTGGGTATAATAAGAGACTTATGTCTCAACTTGTAATACCTTCAGGACAAGGACAGTGTTAAGTGCGAGTGCCCCCCAGGATTTAAAGGCGATGGTATTAAGAAGTGTGAAGGTTAGATGCTCCGTTAAACTTGGATTACCGTACTTCTTTTTGCTACTTGTAATCATTGTTATAAGAATTTCCATGCTTCCTTCACCAGACATTAATGAGTGCAAAGAGAAAAAAACTTGTCAGTGCCCGGAATGTAACTGCAAGAACACCTGGGGAAGCTATGAATGCTCTTGTAGTGGGGACCTTCTCTACATCAGAGACCATGACACATGCATCAGTGAGTTTTCACAGCATGCAAATAGCTTTTATTTAAACAAGTTCTCCCGTCTCTTTTCCAATTGTTATTGTTCTATTTGTTTGAAATTTAGGCAAGACGGGTGCACAAGTGAGATCAGCGTGGGCGGCTGTTTGGCTTATAATATTATCGTTGGGACTTGCAGCTAGTGGGGCTTACCTTGTTTACAAATATAGGTTAAGGGTAAGCTTTTATAATTCATCTGTCTGCTTGGCCTGAGATGTCTGTTAAAACACACCTCATATCGCGCGTTTGGACCTGAGCACAGTTGATATATCCGTTGCTTGGGGAATTGTTTTGAACTTCCTATGTTCTTTGTTTTACAGCGATACATGGACTCAGAGATCAGAGCTATTATGGCACAGTACATGCCACTGGACAGCCAACCTGAGGTTCCAAACCACGTGAATGATGAACACGCCTGAAAGAGCGGAATAGTCCATCTATTTGTTCCTCGGAAAAGACTCAAGGTGACACGTTCTTTTAACCTTTGTGGCCCTTGATGCCTATGTATTTCTAGTGTATTTGCAGAAAGAGGTTTGAGCTTGACACTGTTTTAAGCATTGTAACTCATATGTTTTTATTCAGTTGTGTCCATGGTGCTTCTGTTATAGGGAAACTTTGATGTATTTTCTAAGAATTGAACAGTAAAGATGAATAGAATTATAGTTTTAGTTTATCTACAATCTTTAGTCTTAGAAAAGTCCGATTCTTTGTCTAAGTTCTCTTCTTTTCCATTTAAGTCTTGGATCAATTTTCGTTAGAATCAACAGATAAATGTCAGATTTAGACATGCAAAAAGTATTCAATTTTTCTTCTGCAAATACATATTCTTCTGTCTTTCGGATTAGACTATTTCAGTATGCTTTGAGAAAGCTTTGAGGTTTTTAGCCTTTGTCATATCCCTTGGGGTAAAAATGTCTGGGTCGAATTCAAACACGCTGCTCTATCTTTTCCCATGTAAGCAATGTTTTGAAAACCGGACCGGACATCGATTCGGTATTGTCATTGGATGGCTGGTCAGACCGGTTTAACCGGTTCGACCGGGTTTTTAGTTTTTCTTTTAATTTTAATTATATACATACATATATATGTATATGTGAAAGTAAAGTATAGTCAAAATAATTATCATGATGAAAAAAAGAAAACAAAATATAGCAAGATTTTGTTTTTCTCTAATCAAACTATAAAAACGATATTTTACCATCACTAATGCACAATCTTCTTTTGTTCCCAATAACCTTCCTTTTGTGAATGAAGAGAGTAAATGCAAGATACGTGAAAGAAAAATCATATAACTTTCCTTTTGTGTCTGTTGGATGAAATTTGAATGGTGATTCAATTAATTTTTCATTTAAGGAAAGCCATAACTACTTGAACTTGTGGGTTAAATTGGTGAACCGGATTTTTGCATTGATCCGAGTCCCTGGTTTTGGACCGGTTTTAGCGGTTTAATCCAAATCCGGGTTTTAACTCTACCCAGACTCGGCTACATGAACGATTCCCGGTTGGACCGGTCCGGTTTGAAAACATTGCATGTAAGTCAAACATAATCTGCTTGGTCTCCCCCACGTGCAAACCGTTTGCATTTTATTTAATATATTGGGATCGTTGACAAAAGAAAAGGTGAGATTGTGATTGCTAATATTGTAGTGAATTCTGATTAATTAGCCAATGTGTTTCCATAAACTTTCTTACAACCAGAATAATCAGTTATTGTTGTGTTTAAAAATAATCACAAAGTAAGTAAATATGTGTTATTCAAAAGCAAACAAGCGTACATTCAACAAAACAACACTTAAAAAGGATGCTTCGGCCATCCGAAATAGAACCATGCACATATGAGAGAACTCAGACTGATGGCTTGACTTGCGTGGTCGCTGAATATCATTAAAGTCACAAGAAACTGCTTAATTGACTTATTGAACTATTTCACTAATCTAGTCACCAAAACATCAAATTATTCCATGTTGATAGGCGACTAAAATACACAAACTTCTAAATTTAGTTATTCCTCTCTCAATACATACCACAACCTTTCCTTTTCTTTTCTTTATTTAGGAACCTAGATGCAAATCCATGTTAAGTACATTAATTTAATCAATTACACAAAACAATATGATGATTGATATTGGAAAGAAAAAAAAAACGTGGCCAACAACATTTTCATTTCACCAGCTCACCAACCCAATCTCCCCTTTTTAACGGTCACATTTTCCTTTCTTCCTTAATTAACCACATATCCAAGATTCAGACAGAACAAAAACAACAACAAAAATTAGACCTCTGTTTTTTTTTTAACCGCTTCTGATTTCTCGTCTGATTTCATTATGATTGCCACCGGAGTTAAATCGATGCTAGGTCTTTCGATTGCTTCGTCTCCGAAAGTAATTCCTGAGAGAAATTCGAGATCTGTTAATGTTTTTCGTGCTTGTGTTTCCATGGATGGATCGCAAACTCTGAGTCATAACAAAAATGGGTCTATTCCTGAACTCAAATCGATTAATGGGCACACAGGTATAAAGATTTGTTTTTTTTAGAAATTCATAGATCTTGATTTGATACCCAGAAAGTTCGAATCTTTCAATTATATAGCTTTTTGAATAATTCAATTAATTTCATTTTGGATTAGGACAAAAACAAGGACCATTGTCTAATGTCGGAAACTCGACGAACATAAAGTGGCATGAGTGTCCTGTTGAGAAAGTTGATAGACAAAGATTGCTTGATCAGAAAGGATGTGTGATTTGGGTTACTGGTCTTAGTGGTTCAGGTTTGTGTGGCAAATCTAATCAATCATTAGAAATTTAAAAGTTTTGGTGTTTTATGAAATCTAAAACATTAATTTGTTTTTGTTTGTAGGGAAGAGCACTTTGGCTTGTGCATTAAACCAAATGCTTTACCAAAAGGGAAAGCTTTGTTATATTCTTGATGGTGATAATGTTAGGCATGGCTTAAACCGTGATCTTAGCTTTAAAGCCGAGGATCGCGCTGAAAACATTCGTAGAGTTGGTGCGCTTAACGAACAAATTATACATTTCCTTAACCATTGTTTTTCATGTTTTGACATTATGTTATTAATTGGTTTGTTTAGGAGAGGTTGCAAAGCTTTTTGCGGATGCTGGAATTATTTGTATTGCAAGTTTAATATCTCCATACCGAAGAGACAGGGACACGTGTCGAACTTTGCTTCCCGAGGGAGATTTTATTGAGGTATTTGAGAACAAGGGCGAGTTTTGTAGTCTTTGTGCTATTGGAAAGTTTCAAGCTTTGAGTAAAATTTGTGTTGATCAAATAGGTGTTCATGGATGTATCGCTTGAAGTTTGTGAGGCGAGGGATCCTAAGGGTTTGTACAAACTTGCTCGTGCAGGAAAGATCAAAGGTATCTCTTGAAGTGGGATTGGTATTTTTGTGATGTCTTAATGAGATCCCCCATTGATAGTAATGTTTGAATTTGTCTACAGGTTTTACGGGGATCGATGACCCTTATGAGGCACCATTGAATTGCGAGGTAAATGTTATTAACGTTGGTAGGGCCTTAAAAAAGGCCTAGTTAATATTTTGAAATTTCATAACCTTTAGTAAAGAGAATGGGAAATGTTACTTGATCTAAATCCTGATAATTTTCGCGTCATTCTATCTTACGTATGTTCTCGTGTTCTGCCATGTAAAGATTGCTCTAGGAAGCGAAGGAACAGGAACTTCTCCAACCGAAATGGCTGAAAAAGTCGTTGGATACTTAGAACACAAGGGTTATCTTCAGGCATAATTCATACGTTAGACTACGGGTTACTTCAATCGCCCACATTTGTTATTTCGCGTTCTTAGTTCTATTAACAAGAGTACAAGATTAAGCAAATCATTGGCTGCTGTTATGGAATGATGAACTGAAAATATATATAATCTCATAATTTTTTTTTTTTTTTGTATTTTAAAGTCCATGTTATTGCTCTGTATATAAAATAAATGAAGAGTGAACTTTACTAAACATTTTGTACTAGTTATCTCCAATATACTTATTCGGTCGAACTTCGGATTTTCAAAACGAATTGCTCGTGATTTTTTTGCGTTCTTTATAGCCGTTTTTGGGAATAATAGGCGGGCATGGAGTAGAAGTTGTAAAGAAACATCGATTGTTTTTAGCACTAGCCCAATACTGTACTATCCGAGAAATCCAAAAGAAAGAATAGACCCCCTAAGTATGAAGAAGAGTGTGGAAAAAATACTTGAAAGACTCCTTAAAAAAATTAGAGAAGTTATGAATTAAAACACCCTTTCTTTTATTATGATGTTTACTCACTTGTTCAACTGAGTTACAAATGGGAGAGGAAGAAGCTATTTATAGGCTCTAAGGCTACAATACATCCTACAAATCTTCTACTAAACTTTAGGAATCGAATCCACGAAGAGTATGAATAAGTTTAATAAGAATATAAGAAACTCTTAAAACTAAGTCAAATGATGTTTCAGTGTTTTTATATTTCTAACTAACAACCTAAGTATTAAGCTTGAAAGTGCAAATTAAACAAACAAACAAAAAAAAGTAGATGAAATGCAAAACCTTTAAAAGACAAAGCAAAAGAAAGTTCAAATGAAAAAAAAGATGAAATTTACTTAGAAGTTTATAGATCATGGACAAAGGTAGGTAACTAGGCTAGAATATTTCTCAGGTGGTGGTGCTAGGCTCTTAACCAATTCATTTTCTAGAGCAAGGATCACTAATCTATTTCCATGTTATGAATCCTTTATTTGTCATCCTCTTAATATCATAAACTCTCTTTTGCAGTTATGGATTAATAAGCATTAGTTACAAGTCCATAACTCACAAAACACCCAAATCATCAATGGCTAGGTGCCTAAGATGTAAAATGCTCATTTGAAACTCTCCAAATATTTTCACAAACACTTTCCAGGTGTAAAAAGATTGTGTTCTAAAATTTTAATAGCTACTCCAAATCTAGTTTTATATGCATCTCAAATGAAGGGATATACACCTTAACTCTACTTCTGACCACCATATTCCACCTAATCCATATCACACATAGTAAGCATTAAAACAAAGCTAGTAGGGAAATATAGATAATCAGAATTAAAAAGATAAGATGGAAAAATAAGATCACTCAGTTTACCATTCAAAGGCCCAAGAAAAAAAGATCAAGAACCAAAGATAAACTTAAAAGCATAAAACATATATAGCTTTTGTGCTTTTTGATCTAGTTTTTTATTCTGACCCAAGAGTACGAATATACAATGAAATCCCACTGTCACACAAAACTAAAGAGAAAACCATTAACTACAACCGATTTTATTATGCATATTGCAAAAAGCGTAGATTACAACTCGAACACAGAGACAAACACATGAAACTTTCTTCCAATGGTTCCTTTTCTTACACTTTAGTTACCTCATTACGAACACACCATGTTTTACTTATTTCATACACACATAAGTGTATACTTAGATGAAATCATGCATGGTGGTTAAATATATTAATTAAAATTTAGTGACCAAGCTGAGTCTTAACAGCTTCTGATCCGTG